>CAKNWW010296771.1:0-15255 GCA_932074435.1 Andricus kollari | reverse complement strand
TATTTTCTTTCAATTCCAATTATTTTGCTGAAAATTGAACTATTTTCTTAAAGAGTCATCTTTGTAATTGAAAATTCATCTTACTTGGTTAAAAATTATTTTTCGTTGACAATGTTTCAAATAATGGTATTGCACTCGGGGTCTTCTTCTTTGGTTGAAAATTATATTATTATATTTTTGATGAAAAATTCATCTATTTTGGTGGAAAATCCTACTATTTGGTAGAAAATTAAACCATTTTTTTGAAGATGTCTCCTTTTTAGTTGAATTGGACTATTTCTCATTCAAATTCAAAATCTTGTTTGTCTGACATATCACTTATACTATATTTTTCGCTGAAAATTCATCTTTTAGATCAAAAATAAATCATTATTGAAAGTTTGCAGTACTTTGTTAAAAAGTAATTCTATCTGTTCATGATTCATTTCCTTCGTTAAGGAATATAAATTGCTGAAAATTTGTTTTTGTTAAACATTTTTTTTTCATGAAAATTCAAATGTTAAAATTTTTGAAAATTCGTCTTTTTTATGGAACTCACCTTTTTTTGATTTGAAATAAAAAATTCTTTGTCTTTGTGGTTTGGAATATCAACTATACTATTTTTTATTGACAATACATATTTCTTGCTTACAAATTGAACAACTTGATTACATTTTTTTTCTTAGATTACTGAGAAATCTTTCTTGGTTTTGAAATTTAAATTCGGTTACAAAATCGTCTTTTTTGTTTTCAGATTCACCTCTTTTTGCCAAAATTCCATATTTTTTGTTAAAAATTAAACTGTTTCGTTGAAAATCAATCCGTTTTGTTTGAATATTCACCTTTTGTTTTTGCAAATTCATATTTTTTTGGTAAAAAATTATTCTTGTTAGTATTACTATTAGTAATCTATTTTCCGTTAAAAATTCAACTACTTTGGTAAAAGTTAACAACTTTGTTAAAAATTAATTTTTTGATGAAAGATTTACTTCTATGGTTGGAAATTGATTTTTTTTATTTGCATTTACTTTAATTTAAATTAAATTTTTTCAACTGACAATAAAACTATTTGGTTGAAAATTCATGTGGCAACGTTGTCTTCTTTAATTGCATTTAATTGAGTTTAATGTAATATTAAATCTTTTTCGATTTAACTATCAACTATGACAATTTTTGATCTATGGTTAAAATGTCATTTATTTTTGTGAAAAGCCGTATTTTGAGTTAAAATTTATCTTCATTGGTTAAAAAAATTCATCTTTTTGATTAAAAATGGAACTGTTTGACAACCAATTAATCTATTTTTGGTGAATATTCCACTACTTTATTAACAATTGGTCGTTGTTGGATGAATTATGCTGCTGTTTATTTCAAATTAAAACATTTTTCGTCAAAAAGTTTCAACTATTATATTTCTTTACAGAAGTTACGTATTTTTTTGAAAATTGTACTACGCCGGTAAAGATTCATTTTTTTGTTCATGATTCATTTCTTTGCTTGAAAGTTGAGCTACTTATGATTTTCCTAAAAATCATTAGAGGATATTAGTCATTAGAGGAATTATAGTAACAAACAAATAGCTAAGATATTATGAGCAATTCATTATCGAAACATAGTTATATCATAGCAATAATAATTATTATTATTTTCAAATGATACTTTTTCGCAAGGTTCCGGTTGAACATTCATCTGTTTTGGTTGAAAATCAACTTCTTTCGTGGAAAATTCATCTTCCTGAATTTCCAAGTCAAAAAGGTTTTGTCAAATATTATACTTATCAGCTTGAACACTCCATTCTTTGTTCGAAAATTCTTCAATTTTGGTAGAAAATCTTTTATTTTAAATTCAACTATTTTGTTGAAAATGTAATACACTTTGACTTTAATTATATGGAAATCAAAAGGGTTTCTTCATAACGGGCATGAATTCGCGGTAGAACCTCATACCCACGGATTGTGCACAACATCAATTAAAAACATTGCGGTGACTAATTACCGTGGACCAAATGTTACCTAGCTTTAAGACTATAAGAGACCGAACGGTCTACTGTTCAAGGCAAGTGAATTTCTGTGGTGAGCAGAGACTACGTGGTCGGGCTGGACCGTGAGCACGCTTTTTTCAGATATGAACAGGGGCTGCGTCAATTCACGTCTGAGTAAGGCAAGTGAGCAAGGCGAAGACAACAGCAGTTTTAAAGGACAGTCTGGATATTTATTGGTTCGTGAAAGTTCGGCGATTATGAAAAAAAATCTTGCAAAACTCAGGGAATTTCCATAACTTTCAATATCTGCGAGGCAGAATCAATTTGAAATTTTTCTATTTTAATTTGAAATTGTTTGATTCCGTTGATAAAATATTCTGGGTTACAAATGTCACAAAACACTCTTGTCTTCGAATATTAATAGTCAGGGAAAATTGAAAAAAGGTCAGGGACAAATTAGGCGAATTTGTCATGAAGTTTTGCGGCAACCCTTATGGAATATTCCTCTTGGGAATTTATTTGCCTTGTATTTATATTTCTTTTCCTCCATTTGTTGTCGCTCTTAAAATAAAAACCTTCAAATTTCGTGAATTCCAATGAAGTCCCATGAAATTTTATTTCTCTCTTTGATTTGATTAATTTATTATTAATAGACCAATACTTATATGTAACCTATAATATGGTTATATCATACAAAAGTATTGCTTGTTATTATAGTAAGAATTTGTAAAATTAATTAATAATTAATCAAATCATATCACATACATAATGGTATATATTGCTAGCCCATTTATCCAGGTTTGAATGTATTTGAAATATGAAAAGTCAAAGGAGGTTTTCATTTTAATTAAAAAACAGTCAAATTCACCCTAAAACTCTGAATATTAAAAATGATGAATTGTTAAGATGAATTTTCAAAAAAGTAGTTGAATTATTAAACAAAAGCAGATTGAATTTCAACCAAGCAGTTTTATTTTGAAAAAAAATGGAATCTGTACCAAAAGATGTCAATTTGAAAACTAAAAAAGCAATTTTATACAAAAATTCTAATTTTCAACAAACAATGATTTCTCAGTTATTTAAGGAAAACAATTTAAATAAAATCATCTTATTTGCAAGCCAAAAAGTAAGTATTTGCAATAAAAAATAGAATGGTTGACATTCCAACGTAAAATGGTAAAGAAAAATTTATTTTAATACCCAAAAAGTGGAGAATTTAAAGCAAAAAAGAATTTTTAATAATTGAAACAGTTCAATTTTTGATAAAAAGAATAATTGTTAACGACAACAAAAACAAATTTGCATGAAATTGAATCCTTCAACTAAGGAGAGTGAATGTTGAATAGAAAGAAATACTTTTTAACAAAGTATATTTCAGACAAACGTTATTTTTATTTAAAATAAGAAATAGTCAAATGCAATCCAAAAGGAGAAATTTTACAAAAAATGGTTGGATTTTCCACCAAAGAGAATAACTTCTCACCAAAATAGATAAATTTTCCACCAAGAATATAATAGTAGAATTCTTAAGGAAATTAGAAGACTGCGAACCTTGAAGGCAAACGACAAATTTCCTGTAAAAAACAAAGAGGTAAATCCTCTTTAAAAAAAAAAAAAATTCCCAGAAGTAATTCCACCTTTACCCGCGCAGTTTATTGTTGAATTCACGAAATTCCTTCGTGGTCGAATTTAAAAAGATCAGTTTTCAAGTAAAATAGTTGAATCCTGAAAAAAATGAAGATTACTTTAGGACCTGTTAGAGTCAGGTATTGGAGGCGAAATAATTAGCGTGATATAGCAATAGTTAAAGCTATTTATCGCGAACACTCCTCAGATACAACTTTACAAGACAGCGTCTCGCTGAGAACTGACTGCTCGTTGCAGCGCTCGGAACTCCCAAGAAGGTGGACCTCCCCACCAAGCACACACATACAGTCAGTGAACGAAGAGTCACTGATTGCTTATTCTCACACTCCCTCTCAAGCAGTGCACTCATACATA
Organism: Andricus kollari; assembly: GCA_932074435.1. Taxonomy (NCBI): domain Eukaryota; kingdom Metazoa; phylum Arthropoda; class Insecta; order Hymenoptera; family Cynipidae; genus Andricus; species Andricus kollari. Next base: position 11,294 of record CAKNWW010296771.1, on the reverse strand, counting down.
TTACATCAGTAATTTTGACTTACACAGATAACGACATCAAGTCAATTTAAATGCTCACGGTAGAGCTTACACACAAACGTTGAAACTAAATAGTATTCTAATTTTCTATTTATTTGTTAGTTAAGGAACATGGGCACAGGCACTTAATGTAGTTAATCTGATCTTTAGCCTTTGAATCTCTTCACATTATGTATCAATAATCATCGTCCCATTGGACATATGTAACATAACAAAACTTTATTAGATATCAGCCATATTCAATAATTGTAAAGTTAATCTCTCGTGAGTTACTACTGGCAAAGCTTTGGTAAAAACATCTGCTAACTGATCTTTGGATTTAACCTAAGTTGTCTTAACATATTTTTTCTTCACACATTCTTCATCATAATGTTCGCGTCTTTCTACCATATGTCGTACTCTATTTCCCCCATCTACATTGGCACTGGACTGAGCTGCCATATTATCACAAAACAATTCTATCGGATATAATTAATTTCTCAAGATGAAACTAACTGAATTATGTAATGACATAATTTCCTGGCAAGCTTCGCTCATGGCCACATATTCAGCTTGACATGTAGACAGTACCACGTTTTGCTGCTTGTGAGTTCTCCAAGCACCGGTATCACCAAACAATTGTATCGCATAACCACGCGTAGACAAAGATCCGCCACAGTCTGATAAACTGGCATCAGAGTAAGCCTGCATGTTATCCAACTTAGCTGTATATCTTAATGCATAATGCCTTGTTCCAGCCAAATATTGAAATGTTCGTTGAACCATTTTCCATTCATGACAAGTTCAGGGTGTCCAGTGAAGACGCGTGATAAAATCCCCGTACATTTCCCGCAGACTTCTTCAAAATCCCGTACATATATCAGACTTAAAAATTGCTTTATGGTATAGTCCTTTAAAAATAAGACTTCTTAGTAACATAAAATATACACCTAATAAAACTCTAAAATGGAAGTACAAAAATGAAACTTTTACAATACAACTTTTATTCTCTGTTGTTCATTGACATGTTAAAGTTATTAAATAATATAATTCTTTGGATCGACTTAGGTACCAAGTATACAATTGCATATATTTAGCCTACTGCTGGTAATAAACTTTTAGTTTATGACAAAGACAACTAAATCAGCTTCTTATTATACAATTGCTTTAACTTTGAAAATTAAAAAAAATCACCTAATTGAAAAACAAACTATCTCTTTAGGTCTTTCTTCTTATTTTTTATTTCTGATGCAAGGATTTCTCTTTCTTCATCAAGTTTACGTTTCTTAGCCTGTACAACTTGAACTTCGCGTTGTTTAGCTTTCTTTTCTTCAGCTGCTTTTTTCTCAGCTTGCTTAAGCTTTCTGTCCTTTGCGAGGGCCTCTTTGTATTTATTGTGTGCGTTTTTCACAGATTGTAACATTTTTTTAGATATATCAAGATTTTTAATTCCACCTTTGGCTGTTACGGAATCAAATATTATTCGCTGAGTAATGAGTGATCTTTAATTTTGATTTACTACGATAATTTCCTTATTAACAGAAAAGCCTCGTTCTAAAATGGCATTGCCGTGAGACAGAATAAAAATCATTTTAGCGAAATTGTTTAAGTTTTCCCATTTGCAGTGTTTACATAATAATTCCATCCAAAAAATGTCCAACCGCTTTTCACTTCGAGAATATAATCACATTTCTTCTTTAAGATATTTCTGACTGCAACAGTCGGAATACTCTCTTTGGATGCAATCGGCAATACTTCCAGTCATCAAGTTAAAATTGACGAGTATTTCAAGACAACGGTTCAAGTACGTAGTACTACCTTCAACAGAAGCTATTTTTTCCGGATTTAAGCACATTATGTTTTTTGTCATTGAATACTTCAATGGAGATCGTTCCATAAACTTTAAAATAAAAAACTGTAAACAAATTCTACATTCCTGGCGAAATTGGAGAATATCTTTTTTGATCTTATTCTTACAAGCTGCTATTGCTTTTCCAGTACCGAAGCCCAGCTCAATTTCCTTAGCTGTCAGAAGATTGTTTTCATCCATTAAGTTAATTTTATCAAGTCTCTCGTTATCTAATACCTCCTTTTTTATGAAGCGAGCCATAGTGTTCCTAACTATGAGAGATAGAGACGTAAATAAAAAAGGAGCAAGAGGTGCGTCAGACTGAAATTCGGTCAAAAATGGCGTAGTACTTTCCGCCAAATTCTCAAAGAACGCCAATTTAGCTGGCAGCATATCATCCTAAATATCATCCTTTATAAGATCTAGTATAATGCTTCTAGCTCTGTGAACTACTGGTACATTCTCAAGCCATTTTGTAGATAGAAACTTCAATGGATATACGATACTACCCGTAATTCTGGTATAATCTCCTCGACGAGCAGGTGAATCTTGGAAGATATAATGTAGTGATCGAAAAAACGAAGATAATTCCCATCCAGTTGCCTGTATCCCTGTTTTAAAACTGCCATGACACGAGTGAATTCCTCAAGATCCAATATCGACCAAACTAGGATCATTTGGACCTTCTTTTATGTCGTTTTGCAGAAGTCTTATGAATTTAAAGTTGGCATTAGGTCCATCCATAGATACTTGAAGAATTTTCTTTAGATCCCATTCAGCCAGAACCCTTTTGAAACCCTTAAGAAGATCTTCTGCTGTGGTACTGTCTAGAAAAACTGACGTAAAATATCTATAATTATCTAAACCAACTTTTTGGAGCGAGATTCGAAGTTGTTTCTCCTTTTTTCTGCGACCGTTGATATAATTTCAAAATTAAGAGCTTAAAAGCTTTTCTTTCTCCGGTCTTACGTTCCAATAAATACAAACATGAAAAAACGATTATAGTTGTTTAAAAATCGTTTTTATTTTCAACCTTTCGGCTCTCACTGCGGGCCTTCATCAGGAAAGTTTCCATTTCTAAAATAAATGTTGTTTTTATGATAAATTAAAACTAAAATACAATAACCTACTATATAACATAAACAAATTTTGTTATTACCTGTAATTAAAAATTACGTAGTGTCAAAAAATATACATTTTAGAGTCAAACATGTCACTAATAAAAGGTTACAAAAGGTGAGGATTTAATACTCATGTCAAAAATTGATATAGTCGTTATCCAAAATCTAAGCCTCACAAAATTTGTTGAGAGGCTCCAAATCAATTCGATTACATTTTAAAACGAAGAAAGTTCCAAATAATAACTAGGACGATGACAAAACAGACATTGAACTGACATTGACATTTATACTACGAATTATACTAAATGGACGATAAAGCACAGGTCAAATTTTCATTGAACCAACAGATGAGAAAAGCGCGCCATAGCTCTTGGATTCAAAATTTAATTCACAATTTTATTTATGCGTTCTTTATGCTTCTTTCCTTTGCTGTGACTTTGGAGGGCTTGTCTCCCCATACTAAAAATAACAAACTCCGTTCCACATATTTTGCAAATTGCTGCATAAACGTCCCATTTTGGTAAATACGATGTCTTGCCACGAGTACTTCTTTTCGCCATCAATAAAAGTACTGTAAATAAACAAAATAAATATAAAATAAGGATAATCCTATTATTTGAGCATTGTTTTAAGGGAACATCTGGCGCATTGTAAAATAATTACTGCTTATCTTGTTCAGGAATAAAAAGAATATTTTTTTCTTTGAAATTAAGATAGAAATACTCTTATTGCCTGTTACTACTGACTAAAGAATCAAGTAGAAAGTTTTTAAAAAATTTTTAAGTATTTTTTAAGATTTGAAATCATCTAAGAATTAATTTTTTTTTAATATTATATAATGCACAATAGGATAACCTTTTTAGATTTATCTTATAACAAGATTGATGTTTTGCTATTATTCCTAACATATTTGAGTAGCAAAACAACAGATTTGTTCGGATTAAGTACATGAAAATATCTCACTGCCCAAAAAGATAACAAAATTTGTAGATGTGATCGTGAACAGGATTTTCACAAATGAAAATTTGAGCTTTTACATTTTTCACAAGTTCTTAAATAATACGATTAATGAATTAATTCATTTCGTCATTTCGGGCAAAAAGTGTAACCAAAAGTAACCTTTTCATAAAATAAGTAACTTTTTAGTAACTGCGGATCAAAAAAGTAACAAAGTTACTAAAAATTAACCCGTTCAGATACTTGATTGTGACTGAATGTCTTAGCATTTTTAGGCGACCATAAATATTTCGATACCCAAATTTATAGGGTAGAATTTATAAACTCATGTAATGAGAACGAAAAGTTTAAAATCCAATTATGTATTTCTTAATTAAAAAATACCAGGCAGTCCGATTATCATAACTTCTTAAAGGTTATGTTGGTTGGAATGTGGTGCATAAAAGATAATAAGTTTATCGTTTCACGCCTACAATTAGATCTTAACAAAACGGAAGTCACAATTTGGCACATTTCAGCCGTCAATTATTGCTCTTTGTTACCACGTTAAATAGTTTGCAGAAAGTTTATATAAATTTACTTACCTTAATTAAGCAGGATCTTGTAAACTTCTGAATGAACAACTTATTATCACAGTCCGGCTCCGGCCATTTGCAAAGTTATTGTTCTATGTGTAGTGAATATCGCAACAAAATTCAACCACGAGAGGGCAGGACAAGCCCAGCAGTGGGACTCCGATACCGTGTGGAAAGTCGAACGAACCTCTTTTTCTAACGTGTCGAGATAGAAAGAGAGATTTGTTGAAAGAGAGATTTGAGCATCGGAGTCCCACTTCTAGACGTAACACACGCATACGTAGTTTAATGGCGCGCAATATTTGAAAATTAACAAAAACACACAAACTTCTGTCTACATAATTAAATCATTCAGGTACATACAAAATTCCCGCTTCAAAATAAAAAATCCCGTACATTTCCCGCACAAATGAAATTCCCGCTTTTCCCACACGCTGGACACCCTGAAGTTGGATGAACTTGATGTTTGCTCAAAAAATTGACCGCAAATGATATATCTGGTCGTGTTACTCCAGCCAGATATTGTAACGAACCTACAGCTTCTCGATACTGACGAATGTTAATTACTGTTTAGTTTTTGTCACCGGTCTCTCTTGTTTTTCTTTCTTTATTGGCTACTTGACTTGATATAATAGGTGTATTTACTGGTCTGATCTTAGCGAAGCCAAAGCGGTTCAACATGTTTTCTATAAATTTGACTTGAGTTAATTCAAAACATCACGTTCTATTTGTATACCAAACAATTTTGGTGGACTACCCACATCTTTAACTTTAAATTCTTTACGCAGTTTCAAGCAAACTTTGGCTATTTCTTCAACGTTGCTACCTCCCAGCAGTATATCACCGACATAGAATACTACTATTATTATTCTTTTCTTCGTTTCCTTAATAAATGCACAGGGATACATATCACTTGATACAAAGCCTAGTTGCATCATGGCCAATGTGAATTTATTGTTCCACTTCTTAGGGCTGATTTTTAGACCATACAATGACTTTTTCAATTTCCAAACATGCTTCTCTCTAAATACCCTACAAACCATGATACCTTCTGGTATTTCCATCAATACATCTTCACTCAATTCCCCATACAAGAATGATGTTTCAACATCGAGCTGCCTTAGTACTAGATTATATTTGTTAGCTATTGCCAAAAAGGATCTGATTAATATTATCATAGATACCGGGGCATAAGCTTCTCTTAACTCGTATGTATTTCTGTCCTTAAAACCCCTAATAACTAGCCTACTTTTAAATTGGGTTTTTCCTGGCTCCTCTATTTTTCGTTTGAACACCCATCGAGAAACAATGATATTAGGTTTCTTTTCTTCACTAGTAGCCTTAGGTCTCTCAATTACTTCATATACGTCCTTATCTTTAAGTGCTTTTAACTCAGCTTGAATCGAGTTGAACCAGCTGTTGCTGTCTTGTGAAATTACAGCTTCTCTGTACGTCTGTGGGTCACCTTGTACTTTCGCTAGTCATGCATGATAGGCAAAATCACTCTCAGCTGAATCTTCAGCTGTCTCGCCATATTCTTCACTGAATACAAATAGTACTTTAGACTTGTCTATCTTACTAGGTCTACCTCTTTTTCGTTTCTGTATCGGTTCTCGTACTCCCTCTATTCACATGCAGTCCGCATTTCGTTTTCCTAACTGGTTTTTCAATTCAAATGTATTCTCTATTGTATTCTTTTAAGTTTCTTTCTCTTCTGTTTCATTTTCTTCTACTGTACTTTCTGATTCTATTTTCAAAGTTTCCTCATTCGCCTCTTCGGTTTTCTTAAAGAAATATTTGTATACAAATCGTTCTACACATCTTACATGTCTGCTCACAAATAATTTCTTTTCTTCAGGTACATACAATATGAATCCTGTGGGAATATAACCTACTGCGAAACCTCGGATTCCTCTGATACTAAATTTAATTCCCTCTTTCCTTGTCACACGTGAATACGCTGGACATCCAAATCTTTTTAACTGATTAAGATCGCAATTTATTTGAGGAGCTAATACTTTAAGTGGTATTGTCATAGTATTAGATTAATGTGGAGTTCTGTTGTACACATACACACTTGCTTCCACTCCTAAGTCCCACATGCTTACTGGTAAACCTGAATCGTACATACATGCAAGTACCTTGCTTTGAACCGTCCGTTTAGGCGTTTCCAAATCATTAGTATTCTGCTGACGTCACCAAATGATTCTCAGTGTTGGTCTTTATTGCTGGGTTTGCAGATCTACTGGTCTCGGTTGCACTATCTTGAGTCAGCTGTGTCCTTTTGAGTGACGGTAATGATAACGACACCTTTTCCAAGCTGGTAACTATTGGCTTAGCAAACTTTCTATTTTGAGTTACTTTGTCAACTGTCTGTGAGTTTGACTGGACTAGTTTCAGGTATCGAAGGAAGACTGGGAATACTACCTCCAGTAATCGATCTACTTTTCTACTCATCAAATTTGTCCATCAGTCTGTTGAAAGTAAATAGCTCATATTTTCCTTAGATCGTTGCTTCTCAGCATCCTCCTGCTGTTTGAGAACCAGCTTAAACTGCTCTGCAGTCACATACTGCTCCACTCGAGTCTTGGGCTGTGAGACTAGCACTGCTTTCTCCTCGTTAGGCCACATCTTCAATATCAACTTCCTCCCCTCCTCATTCAGTACTTGATCTGCAAAACACAGATAATTAGTCAAGTATTCCTATGTATCGCACATCCAAACTGTCATCTTTTTGAAGCCTCTCTATTATTCAACTGCTCTGAAGTTTCTCTCATAAATAAAGTTTTCTTCAGTTTTACGAGGATTTTTTTTATATACATTGTGTCCCAGACTCAAGTGTCCGGACTTATACAGCTGTATAAAAATAAAAAAAATAAGCTGAAAATTCCTTTGCCAAAAATCAGTTGAAGTTTTTGTTTTGGAGTTATAAAATATTTTAGCTGGACCAATCAGGAGCGCCATATAAGCAGTCACGTGTGCGTGAGCGGGATTCCAACGCAGTGTTATCGAAGCGAGCGCAAAGGTGGGGTTAGCGACGGGAGAACATTACGTTGGACTCCCGTTCACGCACACACGACTATTCATACGGCGCTCCTGATTGGTCCAGCTTTAATATTTTATAACTTAAAAACTAAAACTTCAACTGATTTTTGGAAAAGGAATTTTCGTTTTATTTGAATACAGCTATATAAGTCCGGACACTGGAGTCTGGGACACCCTGTATATATCGCCTCTTAATTGTCACTCATCTTATTTCAAGTCGAACGTTCTCTCTCTCTCTCTCTATTTCATTTATTTTAATATAATAGTACTATTATTATTATAATCCTCAACCCAGTATAGCACACTCCTCAGAAACCACCACTTTATCCTCAGTTTGTGTACACTTTCCTACGCCCTAAGCCTATTGGGACTTATCCTAAAGAATAAAGTAAAGGTAAAGCCTCTCCTCTGCTCTCAAGTGCTGGATTATCAGTGTATCACACACTCTTGTAATCACGTCTTCGAGCTGCTCTTCAGTACCTAAGTTTTAAATAAATATATCCTTATATCCAGCCTATTCTCAATTCATCACACATTGCTAATTTGGCGCCGTTCAGTTATTCTTTAGCAACACTTATCTCAAGTCAGAATCCCTTATCTGTGACATGAACTCGGTTGCGTGTATGGCATCATGTGTGCTCACGCGGCCGCTTTATATAAGCATGTCGCGTCGGTATTTACTCGCACTAGCTACACCGCACGCTCCCAACAACAGCACCTATTCGCCAAACGCGGAGGGAACACATGCGCGCTTCGCCTTCGCGCCAAAACGCATGCTGTCGGTCGGCCATCTTGGACTCCACCGCGTTCTTCCAGAAATCGACAAAAGAACCGTTCTCTTACGGCACTCATCAAATTCACCCATCCTTCATCGGGCCGCTATCTGACCCTCACCACTCCTTTTCCCATTTAACATTCCGCACTTCAGAATCACTCACGACTTCAGCCCTGGCTCTTTTCCCCTCGCGTCCTAAGCAAACCTCCACCCATGTGCATCACAAAATATTTGCCTTTATGCGCATATACATCCGCCTCATGAGAGGTTGATTGGAACAGGCCACACATCACAACCATTCCGAGAAATGCTTCATTGTACTTACCCTCCTTTCCTGTGTCTTTCTCACGTTTATCACCCTTTCCGTGCGTCAGCTCGCCCTCGGTTTCAGCCACAAAGCCACAGTTCACAAGACACACAGCGCGCACGGCACCGGGTCGCGATGATCACGCACGGACGTGTAAAAAAACTCTCGAATCCCTTCTTTTACACGATCACCCCATTACTGACCTCGCGCAGTAGGCCAGGGTTGCTGGGCCAATAACCTGTTAGTCAGGTGTTGTAGGCGAAATAATTAGCGTGATATAGCAATAGTTAGAGCTATTTATTGAGAACGCTCCTCAGATACAACTTTACAAGACAGCGTGTCGCTGAGAACTGACTGCTCGTTGCAGCGCTCGGTACTCCCAAGAAGGTGGATCTCCCCACCACGCACACACATACAGTCAGTGAACGAAGAGTCACTGATTGCTTATTCTCACAGAACCAAACACTTGCACTTCGATCTAAGAAACTTATACTTCCACATACGAGTTTTAAAATGAAAAGGCCAAATTAAGACAAAAGTATTTTTTAATTTTCATCCCAAGAACATGTTTGTTTGACTTGTCAACATGAAAATATAAGTAAATAGTTGAATCCTGAAAAAATGAAGACTACTTTAGAACCAATTTCTGCATTTTGATCTAAGAAATCTATACTTCCACAGATGAGTTTTAAAATGAAAAAGCCAAATTAGGACAAAAGTATTTTTTAATTTACATCCCAAGAACATGTTTGTTTGATCTGACAACATGAAAATATAAGTTCTCAACAATCACCAAGTTGTGGACGAAGCAGTTGATTTTACAACAAAACAGTCGAATTTTCCACCAAAAGGTAGGAATGTTAACCAAACTTGTCTAATTTCGAACCCAACAGTTGCGTTTTCATCTGAGAAAGATTTAATATCTTAGTAGAATTAGGGATGATACTACAGATGAAATTCCCAAAAAAAAAGACAAATTTCTGAAGAAAAAAAAGTTGAATTTACAACCGACAAAGACTTCAGTTTACTTTTCACCACCAAAATAGTAAGTTAAAAAATAAAGTTCAAAAGAAATTGTCGAATGTTCAACAAAACAGTTGAATTTCAAACCAAAAAGGACGATTCTTTAAAAAATCGGTTTAATTTTCCACGAAACAGTCGCAACAGTCAATCGAAAAAGTACAATTTTTCATGAAACTAGTTCCATTTTCCCCCAAAAATGTTTCAGCTGACTTTTCAATAGGACAAGATGATTTGATAACAAGTAATTTTTCCACGAGCTAGTTGAATTTTCCACCAAACAGTTGAATTTGAAACTACAAAGAATGACTTCTTCAACCATTTTTACCCAAACACTTACATTGTTGTCAAAGAAGAATGTAATTTCTCCAAAATTAGATGAATTGTTAAATTGAAAATACATATTTAAAAAAAAACTTCAATTTTCAACCGAAAAAGATTGCAGTCAACTTTTAAACATCAAAATATGAATTTGAAACAGAAAATTAATTTTCTACGAAATAGTTGAATTTTCCACGAAACAGTTGAATTTTTGATCAAAAAGGACGACTTTGTAAGAAAGTTTTTTTTTTAAATTTTTAACCGAGCAGTTGCATTTACATGTATTCTAGAAGAAGCTGTTACATAATTTAAGTACAGTCCCGTACCGCGGACGAAACTGTTCTTGGCTCCCGGATTAGGACATCGAAAACGATTTCACGAATCATTCATCGCCTTTTTTGCCTTACTCAGCCTTGAATTGACGCAGCCCCTGTTCGAATCTGAAAGGAGCGTCCTCACGGGTCAGCCCGACCATGTAGTCCCTGCTCACCACAGAAATTCACTTGCTTTGAATAGTAGAGTAGTATACCCTTCAGTTTCTCATAGCCTGGAAGGTACGAAACATTTGGTCCACGCTAAGAAGTCCCCGTAATCTTTTTAATGTATATTGTGCACAATCTGAGGGTAATAATTTCTACCGCGAATTTTTGCCTGTTATGTAGCAATGCTTTGAATTTCATACATTTAATGTCGAAATGTATAACATTTTCAACAAAATAGTTGAATTTTCAATCAAAAAAAGATTTTCTGCCAAAAGAGAAGAATTTTTAGAACGGAATGTTCAAGCCGATAAGTGGAATAGTTGAAAAAACTTTTACTTGAAAATTCAGAAAGATGAAGTTTCCACCAAAACGTTAAGTTTGAACCAAAACAGATGAATTTTTAACCGAACATTTGACTTTTACAGCAAAGTGATGCATTTTCAAGCAGAACATTGCGAAAAAGTATCATTGGAAAATAATAATAATTATTATTACTATGATATAGTGATGTTTCGATAATGAATTTCTCAGCATTTCTTGGCGATTATTTTTATTTCTATAATTCCTATGATTACGATAATGACGAAAAAAATCAAGGAAATGCATGGTATAGTTGAATTTTCAACCTACAAAGATGAATTTTCAAGAAAATACTGTAATAGTAAATTAAAAAATTTGTTTAAAACAAACAAATATCAACAAAGGAGTTCAAGTGACAACCACAGAAATGTATCTCCAATAAAAAAATCAGTAAAATTTATTTAGGAACGACCAATTATCAACAAAATAGTTGAATCTTCAACAGAAACAGATTAATATTTAGCCAAACAGTTCCATTTTCAATT
>CAKNWW010296757.1:0-11724 GCA_932074435.1 Andricus kollari | reverse complement strand
TCTGTATATCGGATAACTTTTGAAAGACTAATCGCATGGGATTGTGCATCGGCACACAGTTTCAGGGACTAAGAAGAAAGATCGTGTTCGTTAACCTGCAATTTTGGATAGAAATTCAAAAAGTTAGAGCATTTTAATAAATTTCAGACAATTTTTTGCAAAATTTAGAAATTCCGTGGTTGGCTATCCATTTTACTTAAAAATTAAAAGAATTTATTTTCACGACTTTTTTCGGTGAAAGGGTAATTCTCAGAATTATAGCATTTTGAAAATCCCCCCAAAAAAACGAAAATCAACAATTTGAGCCAAATAAAGCACGATATGAAAGAAAGTCAAGAGAAGAAAAATCTTACTTTTTGTTAGCCCTACAAGATTATCATGACGACTTTTTGAGTTTTCTTAAAAAATCGAAAATTCGCATATTGTTGGCACAAAAAATAATGAATGATTACATTCCCATCATAATGAGAAGGTATTGGTTTTATGTGAAAAATGACTTTCGTGGTTTCCATCAAACGTCGACGATTTGAGGCGCCCTGAGTCAGAAAAAATAGTTTTTACGTCGGTGTCTGTCCGTCTGTCGTTGTCGTCGTCTTCTGTATATCGGATAACTTTTGAAAGACTAATCGCAAGGGATTGTGCATTAGCACACAGTTTCAGGGACCAAGAAGAAACATCTTGCTCGCTTTACCAGCAATTTTGGATAGAAATTCAAAAAGTTAGAGCATTTTCAAAGAAATGTTGACCATTTTTTTTTTCAAAATTTAAAAATTCCAGGGATGGCTATCCATAGTACTCAAAAATTAACGCAATTTATTTTCAGGACTTTTTTCGGTGAAAGGCAAATGGTCAGAGTTAAAGTATTTTCAAAATCCCCCCAAAAAAGCGAAAAGTAACATTTTAAGCAAAATAAAGCACGTTATGAAGAAAAGTCAAGTGAGGAAACATGTTACTTTTTGTTAGCCCTACAAGATTATCATTACGACTTATTGAGTTTTCTTAAAAAATCGAAAATTCAAATTTTGTTGGCACAAAAAATAATGAATTGAAAACAAAAAATGAAAACAAAAAATAATGAACATACTCGTCATAATGAGAAGGTATTGGTTTTATGTGAAAAATGACTTTCGTGGTTTCCATCAAATTTCGACGTTTTGAAGCCCCCTGAATACAAAAAAATATTTCTTACGTCGGTGTCTGTCCGTCTGTCGTTGTCGTCGTCGCCTTTATATCGGGTAACTTTTGAAAGACTAATCTGATGGGATTGTGCTTCGGCACATAGTTTCAGGGACCAAAAGGAAAGATCGTGTTCGTTAACCATTCATTGTGGATAGAAATTCAAAAAGTTAGAGCATTTTCAAACAATTTCAGACCATTTTTTTCAAAATTTAGAAATTCCAGGGATGGCTATCCATATTACTCAAAAATTAAAGCAATTTATTTCTACGCTATTTGGGTGAAAGGCAAATTGTCAGAGTTATAGCATTTTCAAAATCCCCCCAAAAAAGAGAAACGTAACGTTTTAAGCAAAGAAAGCACGATATGAAGAAAAGTCGAGTGAGGAAAAATGTTACTTTTTGTTAGCCCTACAAGATTATCATGACGACTTTTTGAGTTTTCTTAAAAAATCGAAAATTCGCATATTGTTGGCACAAAAAATAATGAATGATTACATTCCCATCGTAATGAGAAGGTATTGATTTTATGTGAAAAATGTCTTTCGTGGATTCCATCAAATGTCGACGTTTTGAGGCCCCGTGAGTCAGAAAAAATAGTTTTTACGTCGGTGTCTGTCCGCCTGTCGTTGTCGTCGTCTGTAAATCGGATAACTTTTGAAAGACTAATCGCATGAGATTGTGCATCGGCACACAGTTTCAGGGACTTAGAAGAAAGATCGTGTTCGTTAACCAGCAATTTTGGATAGAAATTCAAAAAGTTAAAGCATTTTAATAAATTTCAGGCCATTTTTTGCAAAATTTAGAAATTCCATGGCTGGCTATCCATTTTACTTAAAAATTAAAACAATTTATTTTCACGACTTTTTTCGGTGAAAGGGAAATTCTCAGAGTTATAGCATTTTGAAAATCCCCCCAAAAAAGCGATAATCAACAATTTGAGCCAAATAAAGCACGATATGAAAGAAAGTCAAGAGAAGAAAAATGTTACTTTTTGATAGATCTACAAGATTATCATGACAACATTTCGAGTTTTCTTAAAAAATCGAAAATTCGCAATTTGTTGGCACAAAAAATAATGGATGATTACATTCCCATCGTAATGAGAAGGTATTGGTTTTATGTGAAAAATGACTTTCGTGGTTTCCATCAAACGTCGACGATTTGAGGCCCCCTGAGTCAGAAAAATTTTTTTTTACGTCGGTGTCTGTCCGTCTGTCGTTGTCGTCGTCGTCTGTATATCGGATAACTTTTGAAAGACTAATCGCAAGGGATTGTGCATCGGCACACACTTTCAGGGACCAAGAAGAAAGATCGTGTTCGTGAACTAGCAATTTTGGATAGGAATTCAAAAAGTTAGAGCATTTTCAAAAAATTTTTTTTGAGTTTTTTAAAAAAATCGAAAATTCACATTTTGTTGGCACAAAAATAATGAATTATTACATTCTCGTCATAATGTGAAGGTATTGACTTTATGTGAAAAACGTCTTTCGTGGATTCCATCAAATGTCGACGTTTTGAGGCCCCGTAGGCAGAAAAAATAGTTTTTGCGTCGATGACTGTCCGTCTGGCGTTGTCGTCGTCGTCTGTATATCGGATAAATTTTGAAAGACTAATCGCATTGGATTGTGCATTGGCACCCAGTTTCAGGGACCAAGAAGAAACATCGTGTTCGTTAACCAGCAATTTTGGACAGAAATGCAAAAAGTTAGATCATTTTCAAAAATTTTTGGACCTTTTTTTCAAAATTTAGAAATTCCATGGATGGCTATCCATAGTACTCAATAATTAGAGCAATTTCTCTCTACGACTTTTTTCGGTGAAAGGGAAATTCTCAGAGTTATAGCATCTTCAAAATCCCCCCAAAAAAGCGAAAATCAACATTTTGAGCCAAATAAAGCACGATATGAAAAAAAGTCAAGAGAAGAAAAATGTTACTTTTTGATAGATCTACAAGATTATCATAACGACATTTTGAGTTTTCTTAAAAAATCGAAAATTCACATTTTGTTGGCACAAAAATAATGAATTATTACATTCTCGTCATGATTAGAAGGTATTGATTTTATGTGAAAAATGTCTTTCGTGGTTTCCATCAAACGTCGACGATTTGAGGCCCCCTGAGTCAGAAAAAACAGTTTTTACGTCGGTGTCTGTCCGTCTGTCGTTGTCGTCGTCGTGTGTATATCGGATAACTGTTGAAAGGCTACTCGAATGGGGTTGTGCATTCGCACACAGTTTCAGGGACCAAGAAGAAGGATCTTGTTCGATAACCTGCAATTTTTGATAGAAATTCAAAAAGTGAGAGCATTTTCAGATTTTTTAGACCATTTTTTTCAGAATTTAGAAATTCCATGGATGGCTTTCTGTAGTATTCAAAAATTAAAACAATTTATCTTTACGACTTTTTTCGATGAAAGGGAAATTGTCAGAGTTATAGCATTTTCAAAATCCCCCCAAAAAAGCGAAAATTAACGTTTTAAGCCAAATAAAGCACGATATGAAAGAAAGTCGAGAGAAGAAAAATGTTACTTTTTGATCGATCTACAAGTTTATCACAACGACTTTTTGAGTTATCTTAAAAAATCGAAAATTCACATTTTGTTGGCCCAAAAAATAATGAATGATTACATTCTCATCATAATGAGGAGGTATTGATTTTGTGTGAAAAATGACTTTCGTGGTTTCCATCAAAGATCGACGATTTGAGGCCCCCTGTGTCAGAAAATATAGTTTTTACGTTAGTGTCTGTCCGTCTGACGTCGTCTGTATATCGGATAACTTTTGAAAGACTAATCGCATGAGATTGTGCATTGGCACACAGTTTCAGGGACCAAGAAGAAAGATCGTGTACGTTAACCAGCAATTTTGGATAGAAATTTAAAAAGTTGAAGCATTTAAAAATTTTTCAGATCTTTTTTTTCAAAATTCAGAAATTTCGTGGATGGCTATCTATAGTCCTGCAAAATTAAAACAGTGTATTTTTACGACTTTTTTCGTTCAAAGGGAAATTGTCAGAGTTATAGCATTTTCAATATCCTCCCGAAAAAAGCGAAAATTAACATTTGAAGGCAAATGAAGCACGATATGAAAGAAAGTCAATAGTAGAAAAATGTTACTTTTTAATAGCCTTACAAGATTATCATGACGACTTTTTGAGTTTTCTTAAAAAATCGAAAATTTAAATTTTTTTGGCACAAAGAATAATGAATTATTACATGCTCGTCATAATGAGAAGTTATTGATTTTATTTGAAAAATGACGTTCGTGGATTCCATCAAATGACGACGTTTTGAGGCCCCTTGAGACAGAAAAAATAGTTTTTACGTCGGTGTCTGTCCGTCTGTCGTTGTGGTCGTCATCTGTATATCGTATAACTTTTTCAAGACTTATCGGATGAGATTGTGCATTAGCACACAGTTTCAGGGACCAAGAAGAACGATCGTGTTCGTTAACCAGCCATTTTGGATAGAAATTCAAAAAGTTTGAGTATTTGCAATATTTTTCAGATCTTCTTTTTTTTTCAAAATTTATAAATTTCGTGGATGGCTATCTATAGTACTCTAAGATTAAAACCATTTATTTTCACGACTTTTTCCGATGAAAGGGAAATTGTCAGAGTCATAGCATTTTCAATATCCCCCCAAATAAAGCGAAAATTAACATTTCAAGGCAAATGAAGCACGATATGAAAGAAAGTCAATAGAAGAAAAATTTTACCTTTTCATAGCCTTGCAAGATTATCATGACGACTTTTTGAGTTTTCTTGAAAAATCGAAAATTCAAATTTTGTTGGCACAACAAATAATAAATTATGACATTCTCGTCATAATGAGAAGGTATTGATTTTATGTGAAAAATGTCTTCCGTGGATTCCATCAAATGTCGACGTTTTGAGGCCCCGTGAGTCAAAAAAAAATACTTTTTACGTCGGTGTATGTCCGTCTGTCGTTGTCGTCGTCTGTATATCGTATAACTTTTGAAAGACTAATCGGATGGGGTTCAACTTTGGCACACATTGTCAGAGTTAAAGTATTTTCAAAATCCCCCCAAAAAAGCGAAAAGTAACATTTCAAGCCAAATAAAGTCAAGAAAAGAAATAAAGAAAAAAAAGTCAAGACAAGAAAAATGTTACATTTTGTTAGCCCTACTAGGTTATCATGACGCCTTTTTTAGTTTTCTTAAAAAATCGAAAATTCAAATTTTTTTGGCACAAAAATTAACTCAGCCCCGCAAAAAAATGGTAGGTTGTCCGACTGACAAGTGTAGTCACATCCTATGGATTTTGAGTCGCTGAATCCGAATCCAAGGTCAGAATTCCGTTATCACCCTCAGGTTTTTTTCTAACCTCAAAAAACATCGTTATTTAGGCTGTTTTTGCATTGAAAAGTATGTAACAAAAAAACCCGTGTTTTTTTTTTAATTTCTTCCTTATTCATAACGTGTCCCCTAAGGATTTACATGACCTCCTTTTCTTACAAGACCATCTACAAACTTTATATTATCTTATCCTTACTATTTACAATTCTTTACAACTATTTACATCAATTCTTATATCTATTTCCTTACATGTATATTCATATAACGCAATTTTACTGTCGGAAGAGTGAGCGAGCGATCGAAAGCGAGAGAGCGAGAAAGTGAGCGAGCGAGCGCATGCGCATCTTAATCCACTTATACTATTACAAATAATAACTACTTTCAGATCTTTACGCTTGTAATATATGCGACTTCCGTTTCCTTTCCCTTCACATTCCAATCTCTTCTATCTCATTCTCATTTTGCCATTTTTCCATATCCATTCTTTCATTCTTTCTCCTTCGCCGCTCCAGCCCCCTCCAACTCTATCATCCTCTCCTCACCCATTCCATCCGCCCCTAGAATCTTTACCACATTCTCTTGCCAGCTTCCTTTATCTTCCATTCCTCTCCTACATCCTTCCCATACATGCTCCCATGTTTCCTCCTCCCATTCACATATTCTGCACTTTCTGTTCTCTTCCTTTTCCCAATACATCCCCTCTTTTACCTCGTTTCCCAATCTAAATCTTGCTATTCTGGTCCATCTTCTCTCTCCCCATCCCTATTCTAAATACTTTGGTACACCTTCCTTTTTTATCATCTTATACCATTTATTATATTTTGATTCCTCAATCATTCCTTATCTTTCCATTAATTGTCTTTCCCTGTCCCTTCTCTCCAATTCCTCATAGCTTACTCCATTACACTCTTCTACATCTCTAGCACTAAAAATCTCCCTCCTTTCTTCTTCCCATCTTGTTACTTCTACCACCCTCCCTCTCCTTTCTTCTACCTCCTTCTAACACTTTTTCGCTAACTCCCCTCCCTTATCTTCGTCTCAAATTGCCATGCTCTCTTACCCGCTCTAGTACTTAATTTATCCGTCTGTGCTTCTTCTCTCACCATATATCCAGGCGTCCTCCAGTCTACTCCTAGCGTCCACCTTATATACCTTTCTTGTAAACTCTCAATCTCTTTCCTTTCCTTACACCATTATATCTCTGCTCCATAACGTAATAGCGGCCATACCAACGTATCAAATAACCACATTCTGCTTCTCCAATCTTTCTTGAACGTTCTTTTTCCTATTCCCCATATCTGTTTCATTATCCCTGCCGCTTTTTTTATCTTTTCTTTTATATGAGCTCTATGATCTCCATTTATTTGAAAGATATATCCCAATTATTTAAAAGCTTTTGCTTCTAACTTTACTCCCTTCCATCTCCAAGTCCATTCTTTCTTTCTTTCCCCTCCTTTCATAAACCTCGTTATCTTTGTCTTTTCTACATTTAAATTCAACTTTTTTCCATCTAAGTATTTCTCCAATCCTGTAATTACGTCCGTCATTCCTTCTTCATCCTCTGCCATCAACACTATATCGTCCGCGTATGCCAGTGTATATATATTTTCCTCTCTCATCCTAACTCCTCCCCATCTTGCTACCTTTACCCTGCTTTTTGTCTCTCTGAAAATTTCCGATACTATCTTTATTAAGCCCTCTCGTACACCCTTTTTAACCATAACTTTTTCTATCTCGACTAGGTCCAAGGAGTCGAAAGCCGCTTGTAAGTCTACGAATACTGTTATCATTTCCCCTTTCCCCCTGTTAATCCTTTTATTCATCAGATAACTAAAAACATATATATTGACCATCACCCCTTTCCCTATTTTAAATCCTGTCTAATTCGGTGGTTCTATCTTTTTTCCTCAACTTCTTTCTTCAATCTCTTATCGCGTAGAAGATGTTTAGGAATATGAGAATATGCCTAGCTCAAGTAAAAACAGTCGACATAGCTAAAGCTGTGAATGATGTAAATTCAGCTAAACCACAACTTTCAAAGAGTAAACGACATAATAAAGCGATGGAAGTCATTTCTTGAGTAAAAGGTCTTTACTTGAAACTTAAACGCAAGTTAAAAAACTCAAAGTGAAGCTACCTCATCGGGCCTTAACTGATACAGATTTACTCAAATTCAAAAAATCTTTGAAGATTCCGCATTTTCGAGGTGTTTTTATGCGAAATAGATTACCAAAGGGTGGACCACATAAATATGAATATGGTATTGTTAAGCTTGATGATAAAAAAAGATCAGGAACACTTTGGTGTTCTTATAAAAAGATTGACAGTAAAATAATTTATTTCCATAGCTTCGGTTATCTTCGGCCACCTTCAGATCTCTTCAAGTATCTCGGTACTGGTAGCATAAAGTATAATCACGACAGATATCAAAATAATGAAACATTCGTGTGTGGTCATTCATGTTTGCAATTTCGATGCAATCAATTGAAATCTATAAATACGTTCAATCTATATCAGTGCTGAAATTTGCAATTTGAAGTCAGTTGAACGCTAGCAGTCATCATGGATGATTCATTGACACTCACATTATCGGGAACTTCTCCAGTTCTGGAAACTCACTATTCTCCTTCCATTGAGTTGTCTCCTTATAAAAATGACGCACTTGGACTTGAATTTCTAACCTTCAATTCGATACCTAATGTAGACATTGGTCAAAATAAATTTTATGTGGGTGATGAAATAATTGAAATACCTACAGGAAGCTATGAAATAAGTGACATAAAGCGCTGTCTACAGAACGTTTTAGTAAAAAGGGTATTTAAATTCATAATAAACCAAACAATAATACTTTCAAAGGTGAAATGTATTGCAGTCACGATATAAATTTTGAACCGAAAGATTCTATCGGTCATTTACTGTGTTTTTCTCCACGCATACTGGAAGATGAATAAATGTATCAATCTGATCAACCGGTATCAATCATAAAAGTGAATTCTTAGAGTATTGAGTGTAGCATAATGACAGGTGCATACATTAATGGCCAAAAAGTACATACTATTCATGAATTTTTTCCTGTGGTGCCACCTGAATATATGATAGTGGAAGTACCATCTCATGTAATTTACTTACCAATAGCCGCGCATACAATATATCATATACAGCTTCGCATAGTTCATCAAGATGGACTTTTGGTTAAGTTTCGTGCAGAAGTTATAACAATTAGACTACACATCAAGTTTCTCTAATGATCATGAGTAACGTTTTCAACAAGAAGATTGGCTTTCGTTTTAATAAACCAGCATAATACCACAAACTAATCAGTCGACAAGGAGCAGTCAAAGGGTTAACACCTCAAAGCACCCTCGTCCTAAAAAAAGTCTAGGTCTGAATTACAAAAGAAGAAGAGAATAAAGAGGTTCAAGATTTTTTGCACCTGCGTCTGTAAATTTATTTATCAACGTTCGATTGTTTGTCATGGAGGGGGAAATTTTAAATATTCAAGCACCAATCATCTTTGATAAGTCGATTGCACCCTGTGACATTCACGTACATCAGCCTTATGCCTCCTAAACCTTCAACAACAGTGATGAAATATGGATTGCTGTTCAAAATCAGGACAATTGAGGGTCTGGATCGAGAAACTCGCCGAGCGCTTGAGATGGGATAAAAGTATTGTCCAAACGTCTGGGTGGACGGAAATTTTAAAAGTCCAAAAATTAATTTTTGAAAAATATAGGCTTGCAGATAATGACGGAACTTTTTTATGTTTTCTATTTTCTTATTGAATAATTATTTTTAATAGTTTTGAAGAAATAACTCGTCGTAAATTGGGCAAATATTATTGAAACTGTTTCAAGCTTGATATACGAACGAAATATACCCTAGCGATGCTTACAAAACAAAGAAAAAGTTGAAATTCGCCTATTGTTTATTAAAATTTAATTGTAAATTGAGACAGATCGGTAACCCTGTTTTTTAGTTTCGCCGACAAAAAGTATCATCATTGAAAATATTGAGTTCCTGAAAGCCAAACGGCTAGCCCGCTGCCTGATGATGCCCAGTACTCACAGGGCTATCGTTGGCGGCGCCTCGTGCTTTATTGTGAAATGCATATTTCCGCCAATTTTCAATGAATCGATCTGAAAATTTCCACAAATCTTCCTTTAATAGGAAGGAACAAATGTCTCACTGGAAGTTGTGTCAACTCAAAGTTCCCTCGATACTTTTTGTCGGCGAAACTGAGAAAACGGGGTTACCGATCTGTCTCAATTTGCAATTAAATGTTAATAAGCAATAGGCGATTTTCAACTCTTTCCTTGTTCTTTTAGCATTGCTAGGGTATATTTCCAGCCAGACGTTTGGACAATACTTTTATCCGATCTCAAGCGCTGGGCGAGTTTCTCGATCCAGACCCTCAATTGTCTCCTGCCGAGCAAAAGTTCACTTTACGTAATGGAAGAATGGTAAGAACTGATGGAGCCCCAGTGACAAACACAGTTTTAGTTTGTAATGCCATCTGGCTTAGATATGAGGTGATATCCGAATTTAGATATGAGGTGAAAATGCGGGCTAGATGCTGGTGGGTTGCAAGAAACTTCTTCTGTCCTGATACCATCTGGTCCCGGACCGGAATAGTTCTTCCTGCCTCTTAATGCGTTTTTCACCTCCTCGATAGTGATAGGTGAGCATTCCTCCGCGGGTGTTATGAGGGCACTGCACAGCTCCTTAAAGCTATTTATATTCTTCGAGTGTTCTTTCAGTGGATGATGGACTTCGTAGAATTCTCTCCAAAATGCCTCGACCTCCTCTGGTGTGGGCGGGTGGACGACAGTAACTGGAGGGACTTGGATGAGTCGAGATGGGTCAGACAAAAACTGTTGATTTTCTCCGACCCACCTCTCTCTCCGCTCTAGTCTTCTCCTAGCGTTATATAGTACTCGTATTCTGTCAACAATATACTGCCTGATGGTCAGTAGCTTTGAATTGTCAAGTGTGGGATGACGGATCCGCAGTTCGCGCGCGAACTGCCGAACCTTGGCAGTGAAAGTCCTGCCAGATCTTATGTAGTGAATCACACACTGGATCCGGTACGCGTACTGCCTCGCCCATCCTATCTTTGTGCTGAGTTGATGCATTCGTCTTTTGGTTTTATGATCAACCGTTGGTTTTGTTTTACGGTTTGCATCTGCCAAAGCTCTCGCTGCATTATACACACTACGATTGGTATTCCAGAGGTCTTTTTCTTCGGAAAAATCTTCATGAAGCTCGTCATCCACTTCAGCCAGATCTTTGGGCTTAAGAGAAACTTGAATGTTGATGTTTCTCCTGGTCCTGAAGCATCGCTCTTCCTCTATTGGATGCGTGCTCGCGGTTGGTTTCAGTGTCACCTCTCTTTTTCTGTTGCCGGCTTGTTCTGGCTGCGGTCAAGTAGGCGCTCCTCTTATATAACCCCTTTTTCCGGAGTTCCTCGGCACAGTTTCGCACACGTTTGTGCGAAAAGTGCGAGAGATCTGGGGGTTTCTCGCACCACAGAGTATGCAGTCGCGCAATTTAACCTTTCGGTTCCGGGGCCATACTGGTACCATAGCACTCCAGCAGGTCGTCTAGGATAGTCAGCATTGTTTCCCGAACCATTGTCGGGAGCCCTGCGCGTTCGATTGTTTTGAACCGCACTTACTACAACTGTATTTGGTGTTATCATTGTTGCTCCCACGATCAGCTAGGGAAAATGTTTCGTCCATCCTTGTAGAGCCCCGCATGCAAGGATAAGGCTGCATGCTCTGAGAGGTCGCCCGGTATCCCAGAGTCAGCGTTTGAGACACCTCACCCAGGTGCCATTCAGCTTCCGGCATGTTTGCCACGCCTCCACTTCGGGGTTATTCCTTCGGGACCCTCTATCCCCAACCCGAGGACGCGTTCGGTTGCTTTGTCATAGGTCCTTCGGTTTAATGTGTGTGTGTATATATATATATATATATATATATATATATATATATATATATGCTTGCCGTCCCGGTAGTACTCTATTGATTTGGAGTGGTTCCATGGACGAAGGACGAGCTCAGATCCGTCGATATTGGGTCCTAAGAGGTTATGCACATGAACAAAAGCATGCACCTTAAATCTTCTGTTCCGCGACTTTACATCTCACGCCGTCAAGGTGGTCGCGGAATACTAAATCTTGAATGTCTTCACAACAGGATTATTTTGGGTACAGCACATATAGTCG
>CAKNWW010296747.1:0-16852 GCA_932074435.1 Andricus kollari | reverse complement strand
AAAAAAAAAATACAAATAAATGATCTCTTGTAAAAAGTCCCTTGTTCAGGAAGAGGGATTTCGTGGGGGCGAGAAAAGCACTCCAGAACTTGAGTTTTGTAAAAAAAATATGGTAAAACTATGTAAGTTTAATTGAATGTAGTAATAGTAACAAGGTTGACGTGTGAATTTACAATAAAGGGGTTCAAACACAGACCATGATTAACATTTCTAAATTCTTCAGTTTGTACTGCTTAATTTAAGAACACGAAAATTTGCTTAACCATTTAACATGGCGTCAGCCGGAAATTTTAGACCCATTTTATCATCTAACGTTACTAATGGTGGCTTATATTTAACCCAGAATTTAGGCTCTCATTACCCATTCTATAAAAAAGGAAACACACTCGAAACATACTAATCTCAAGAACAAAATAACAAACCCAGAGTGCCAATCCGGCAGAACAAAATGGACTCGTCCGAGTAAATTTGTGGCTACTTCTCTCTCTACTCAAAACTCGTGGCTCGTCGATGGCCGACACGAAACTGATCTCTCCTGCGTCCTCTGCCTCGCCAGTTCCCTCCCGCTCACGTCACAATTCTCGGCCCAGTCAGTGCTGCCCTCCCAAGCTGCATTTCCGGGACTTTCGACGATGGAATTCGGTCCGCTGTTCCGGTATGTGGACCGCCGGCCGGCGCGGTGTCAGACGGCTGCCTCCGTGTGTTGACAAGTGTCGAGCATGGCATGGCCTAGTAATTATTTTAATAATCCTTGAGACTTGGATTAATATGTAGTGGCTTACTCGACATCCCTATGGGCCCTGTGATAGTGAGAGTGACGTAAAGTTGGTGGTAGTGAGGTAGTGCGGGGTGGTTGGAGTTGATGGCAGTGTTTTTCCATGCCGGATTTTCCCAATAAAGTGGACTCTGCGATTTCCGAGATCGCTGTGGGACGTCAGGTCTTCCTTACTTTATAACTCCATGTACCTAATTTAACCTAATTATAGTGACAGGTTACATACAATTTCATTATAAAAATTCTAACCTAAATAGCTCGCTTTCTTTCTGTTCTCAAAATAGAATAAATAAGAAGAAAGAAAGTTCTCTCACTCTTCACACCTGAGGTTATAATAAGATCTTATCTCTGAATTTATTTTCTACTTTGAGTTTGTGCCGGCCATGGGAATAATCACGATCTATTGTTTATTTCTGAAAAGCTGGGCAACAATCCATAACGGGTGGTTAGCCACCACGTTACAAACGTGAAAATCATCGAGAACTAGCAAATTTATTTAAGAAGAATCGAGTGAGGCTAGGAAAAACTTCTTTAATTACCACGTGAAAAAGGTTAGTACTGTTACTGGATACATATTCTAAGAAAAAAATGTTTGTTTTATCGGGATAAAAATGGAAAATAAAAAAGATTTTTTTACGTAATAATGGCGACTGGGTTATTCTTCGATTAATTATAAAATCTATGATGGCAAAGTTTTATAATGTATCAAATTGACATAAGGATTTCTAGAAATATTCATCAAATTCAACATAATTAAAAGTTGATGCAAGAATAGGAAATAGTCCGTGATCCCAAACGAATTTATGAACCTATTTGTCTTTTTCTATTTTTATGGTGGGCAGGGGACCGCGTCAGAGCAACCTCTGACATTTTTTAATATTTTCATTATTAATTTTTAATATTTTCATTATTAATTTTTAATATTTTCGTTATTAATTTTTAATATTTAAAAAATAACAATTCCTCTATGAAAAAGACAGAATAAAAACACCCGATATTGAATGCACAGCTAGTTTATATTTTGAATTTTTTTCGATGAAACAAATACTTTTGTAAGATACTTGTACTTTTGTGAGTACAGCTGTTGGGCTCAAGCTCTAGCTTCAAAATTCATTAACCTCATTTTGCTCAATAAATACTAGAATAAACACTAGAATTTGTACGTCAAATTAAATTTTCGAATGGTAACCTCAAGTAACCTGAACATTTGAAAATTTCATTTTACGCAAAAAATATTAAGGTAAACAGTTTTTCCCTCTAAAAACACATTTATATTTAAAAAAGGAGTACCGCTCTACATTTCAAAAAATATTTAATGCTATTATTTACTGAGGCAATTTAATTTTAAGATTAGTCTTAGAGCTTGAGTTCAACAGCCTGAATTATGGTTTGCAGTGACTTCCAAACCAGACAGTATGCTCTTTTTAGTTGAAGTCACTAACTTTAAGGCGCATATTTTTTTAAATACACTGGAGTCCCGCTTTATCAGGCCCCGATATATCATACAAGGTAGTGCAAGGGGACGAGAGAGAGGCTCTTGAAAGGTCAGCGGCCTTGCGCTGTCTACGGCTCGGCACTATAAGAAGCCACGAGCAAGAAGGAGAAGAAGATAGGTTTAGGGAGTCCCGATTTATCACCGAGACCATTCAGGGTACCCCCGACACTGATGATAAAGCGGGACTCACTGTATTTATAAATAGGTAATGCAAGTTGCCTGCTCGCAGAGACTTAGGTTTAATTATTAGATTCTTTATTCAATAAAGACGAACTTATTCAGAATTAATTTGATAACATTTAAACTGATTTAATTAATTAATTGCAAGAGCTTAAATTACATTCAATTATCTCTAAATGAATTAGAATTTCTTGAATAAAGATACATTTGATACATGATTCATGGGCCTCTCTCAGCAGGCAAGATAATAAATTATCAAAATTTTAATGATCTATGTAATTATCGATAAAAATTAGACGATAGGTTATTTTGAAACATGGAAATTCGAAGATTAGAATATATGACATTTGAGGAATAAGGAGCTTAAATATTTTAAATGAAAACTGTATAATAAAGGTTTAAGGAAGTAGAAGGTTTACAGAGAAAATAGAATAGGGAGATTGAGAAATGGAAAATAAGGGAATATATACCTTCATAAGATTTGATTACTTCAAACACATAATCGATTCTAGATTGGTAAATCTTCGCAGTCGATGCTTGCAGAGAACTTAAAAATTATTGATAAATTAGAGTATTTGACAATTTTTTGGGAAATAGTGGATGCGCACTTTAGAAAAAAAAAGCAATTCAGAAATCATTCAAAAATCATCAGAAAATGCCTGTACCATATTTTTAAAGAAAATTTTTGTAGTTTTGCAGGCTAACTGAGCTCAAAAGTAATTACTTGCAGTTTAAATATATTTTTCAGATATCAAAATAGGGTGAGAAACTCAAAGCAACAAAATAATTCCAAATTTTGCAATTTTGGTCATTGACTAACACACGCTTAAAAAAGTTAAATTACGTTCATTTATTTTAATTAAGGGCGTTATAACAAGGACCCAATCTCAAAATTGAATTTCTTTATTTATTTACTCCATAAATACATGGATTAAATCTTTCTTAGATAGTTATTACCTATTCCTGTTTTGAATCAAATCTGTATTTGCAAGGAAAAAATTTCTAATTTCAATAGTTTTTGTGTGAAACGTTTTTTTTTTTAATTCTAAATCTAAAAAAACATGTTACACAAAAACTATGTACAAAAATATGTAATCCTAGCATTTATGGACTAACAGGAGGTAATTCAATTTTGAGGTTGGGTCCTGGTAGTAACGCCGTTGGTGAGAGATTCATGATTAAAATTTGAAGAAGTTACACCAAGTTGAATAAATTTGCAGAAAATTCTGGAGTAAATCATAGAAAATGAATTAACGTTTTTTAGTACTACTATGAACCTAAAGAAATTTTATAAATTGCAATTTTCAAAAAAGCAGGCCTCACAGTTCCTATGGGATAAAATATAGGGAACAAAGGGTACTTTTTGTCAGGCTCGTAGGGTATTCAAAAATATTTAAAAAGCTTAATTGAATTTAGTAAATTTAAAATGAGCTTAGAAAAATGCAAGGGAATTCAAAAGAATTTCATGAAATGCCTAAGAATTAAAGGTGAGGTTAAAAGACTTTGAGATCAATTAAGTAGAAACTTAAAAAAATTCAAAAAATCCATTGAATGAAGTAGAATTGAGTCAATTTAGAAGTTAAGTAAATTAAAAAAATTCAAGAGAATTCCAACAAATTTAAAAGAATTCAGGGTGAATTAAAAAAAACTTTAAGTCTCTTCAAATCTTTGAAACCCTACGAACTCCCTCACTTCTTGTGAATACATATTTTGAAATCCATTAAAATATTAGAATATCCTTTGAAATTTAATGATATTTATAGAAATCCTGAAAAATTTATTAAAATACCTCGGGAGCTTTTAAAATCCCTTAAAATCATTGGAATTCTTAAAAAATCTTATAAAACCCGTTAGAATCTTTTAGAATAACTTCAAGCCTTATAATTCCTGTAAAATTGTTCCATATCTTCCAAAATTCTAGAAAATTCTTCATCATAATATATTTCATACATTTTGAAATCCCTTGAAACTATTAAAAAATTCTTTGGAATATTTTGAAAATCCCTAATATTCTTAAAATTAAAATTTCTTGAAAATGTCTTGGAAGTTTGAAAAATACCCAAAAATCTTAAAAATGATTAAAATCTATTCAAAAGGTATATACCTGAATTAAATAGTGATTAAGCGATGAGTTAATTTATTGAATGAAAAGTGACTAATGTGATCTTTTCACTTTAAAAAGTAACTAAGAAGTGATAAGAGAAAAAAATGACTAATAGTAACTGTGTAGTATCCCTGATTATTTTTTACAGTTAATTCTTACATGAATTCCCTGACCTTCGGAAGTTCCGATCATATTATAAAATTGTTTAAAGTTCCATTATGGGCTGCACATACGGTACCATATCTTGAAAATAGGGTACTTTAGGGATCTCAACTGAATATAGGACATAATAGGGGATATATAGAGACCGCTCTGTGAGGACTGGAAAAGGTTTTCGAAAATGTTTTAAAAAATCAGCTGATCAATGAGTCTGAATATTTAATTAAAATTCCCTGATTTACAAGTTGTGCACACCTCCATTGCATGCTCATTTGCCAAGTTTGAATCTGGATCTGGGTTCAGTTCATGGTTTCTATCAACATCTTGGTCAATATCCTCTGTTGAATTTGAGGACGCTGGCCTCAAAGACGCAGTAGTCCCGGAAAATCCAGCAGTCCAAGAAGACACAGCAGACCCAGAAGATCCTTCAGTCTCAGTAGACCGAGAACATCCTGCAGTCCCAGAAGATCCTGAAGTCCCAAAAGAATCAGAAGACAAAGCAGTCCTAGCAGACCCAGAAGCCATTTTGTATCGATGATTCGCTCGGACGTGTTTCCATAAATTAGTGGTATTGCCACAGTGTTGAATTCGGCATAGACAAAACGTGCATATTGCGATATCTTTGTCTTCGGGACCTCTCGTGAAGTATTTTCAGACCTCACTTTGAGTTTTTTTTTAGTTCCACTCATGCTATAAAACAAACAAAAAATGTCTTGAATACTAAATAAGTTCAATAAACTTCACGATGTTGCATTAGACCTGTATAATAGACCATTGTACCTATCGGGAAGTTTACTACGCATGTGCAATTTACTTTCTGTTGTACCCAGTTGTTGCGATCATTTTTGCTCGTTGAACACAGTGAAAACAGTTTTATTTAATTTTTAAATATTTGTGACAAGTTATCAAAAATATATTTCAAAGTGAAAATGAATTTCAATGAAAAAGGAAGTAAGGGAGCGTTTATGCGTGGTATATCAGGCTTCTGTTAAAGTGATAGTCGTACCACAGCATACAAGGGACGTAACCTCTTCTAATTATATTATGACAAGTTATAGTAATAAATTACAGTAACAATAATAATGTTGCACGAAAGCATGAAATGTGCATTTTTGTTTGTAATACATTTTTAATGTATTATGAACTTGATTTGGATCGGATTGCGATACCTTAACCAATGGACGGTACGAGCCGTATACCCTGTGACTCCAAACCACTCGTAGCTTCTACGAAGAAATCCAGCATGCCCCTTAAATATGTAAGTCTTCAATGGGTGCACCTCGTACCCTATCTTGGAATAGGTATCCGTTATATATCGGATACCAATCAGGTCCTGGCAACAAAAGATTACATCATCCCCCTGGGCATAGAAATGTGATTCAGGCAACGGCCGGTCCAACCTGGCCTCTGATATCTTTAGGATCGCCCTAAAGCTACAGACGTTTAATATGGTATCAAGCACTGCCGTCCACCTCCAGCCGGAGGACAGCCCATTAATCCACCTCCCTTTCTTGTCACCCCACTCGACTACGCTTACGTGGTAGAATAAACTGTCCCACAGAGCTTTCCAAACATCCATGACGTCTTCAGGACACCCCACACGCTCAAAGTGCTGCCCTATAGCTAAGAGCACTATAGCGATTGAGAGTTTGCTTTGCCACTCAACAAACCATCCCTGGTTTAGAGGAACCTTCCATAGGTTGGATGAGTTCGGCCTCTATGTCCAGGTCGGTGAATGCTACACCCTCCACAGGCTTCGTTCTTCGGCTAAGCTTACGCTTCCCGTCTATTGTTAGCGCTACGTTAGTGCCTGTACCGGACCTACCTTCCATCCAACGACCAGTCTTGACCCATTCTGCCACCGTTGGGATATCCTGCGGCATGTTAAATTCGGTGTTCATAAACTGATGCACCTCCCGGTACAGCATATTCATATAGTGGTCCTCCCCCATTGGCCCTCTTAAAGGATTCTCCGCACATAGCCAGCGTTCTACCTCCTCCGTCATCTCGTCCATATCCACGTATTCGACAAACCCGTACTCCATTTCCCAATAACACATTTCGCTCCAATACGGATGTATCCTGGGCCCTCCCATCGTCAGTAGGCCTGTCTTCTTGCGGAAGTAGGCGCGTACTTCGTGTCTGCAGGCCCCGGGCCACTTCGACCTAGCCTCAGAGTATTGTGTTAACATTTCTTCAGCGTACCGTTGGGGTAACATCCGAATCAGAATATGTATGTGCTCTTCGAAAGCGCCTTTGGGTAGTGGGCAACCCCCGCATTTGGGGTGTCCTCCCAGTCTGTACTTCTGTCGGTATTTCGAGAAGTCAGGGATGGGTGCTTCCCAACCCTTCTGATCACACCCACAGTTCAAATCCGGTCCGATGGTGGATACTAGTCCTGCTTCTTCTAACCTCATCCGATCCCTGAATAGGCGGTGATCCCACATATCCTCGGGATAAACCTCGACCACGTCACCACAGTCTAGACATGAAATCTCCGACGCCTCGCTTCTTCTAATGCATCCTGTCCCGCTGCAGCCGCATGCTCCTCCAGGAGTTCGGGAGCAGGCTGCTCTTGGGCCACCGACAGTTTTGACGGCACGCCAGCGCTTCCACCTATTTGCTCTGGTCGAAGTTGGTCCAGTGGCAAGTTGGCTTCTCCATGACCTAGAGTTCCTGTCACCTGATCCATTATCGTGTCGTGAACGTTGCGCGCTTGTTTCGCCGGATCCTGCCGGCCCTTCTTCATTGGAGCAAGTTGTCTCTCTAGACGGAGTATCATGGCACTGAGGTCCTCGGGGGCGCTCCGGGACCTCCGCTCACGTTTCCCGCCTTAGTATCAGTCTTTCTCTCTGTCTTAAAATTGAACTTGGGATCCAGGCCAATGGGTCTGCCAAGGTAACTCTTCCTCAGCCCTCCGATCTGGTCGTCCCACTTACCGCGTAATAAGAGGGTGCCCTTGTGGTAATCTTGAGAGCATATGATATTTCCTGTCCTCCGTGGTATGACCAGTGTTTTCAACTGACCCTTTTCGAAATCCTTCACCCGCACCGCCCTTCCCCAACACCACTGTGCTGTTACGTCCAGGCTCAGGATGTCATCCGTCCATCCCGCTCTACGAGCGAGATGATATGGTTGCAGTGAATCGACTAACCAACAGAAACTCTACAATTCGGTCGAACCAGGATGTGTTTGGTACGTCAGACCCCAGCCGTAAGATTCCTGTTTCAGCCGCATCAATGCGCTCTCAAGCTGGTAGTCATCCTTCCCTTGCCCTATCTAGACCCACTTCTCCCTTGATGAAACCCCGGGCTATCATTCATCGCATAACCACCACTCTTTATCCTTCCTTGTGCGGATATGGCGAAAGAAGCCCACTCTGCGTTTAAGATGCCACGCCAACAACTACTGGGGGTCCTGATGCCAGTAGCCGTACCTGCTCCGCTACGCGACCGTAGTCGTAGCAAAGGTAACAGCTAGCCACTTTATGGTGGTACCTTCGACGTTAGCGGTACGCATGTCGACGAGAGAGTTTACAATATTTTTGCATATGGTCAATTTTCTAATTTAATTTAATTCATATTTTTGAGTGAAATTCAAAATTAGAAGAATATGCTTCCAAATTATATATTCTTTTGTAACAGATTCGGTATTTTCCGAAAATTTTGGCTTTGTAACAACACACAATATGGGAACTTTTTTTTACCATTTTCTTCCCAAAACACCACCAATTTTATTTTAAAATAATTTCAATACTCAAATCCTGTCTTTTACTTTTAATATTTGTTGCAATAACAATAATATAATTAAAATTTAATAATATGAGAAACTTCATCTGCAAACCAGTTTACAATTTCACCTTTTTCTACCTCTATTAGGTTGCTTCCGGCAACTTAATCACCGTCTCAATTGAGCAAAATTATGTTTTTCTATTTCTCACTTGCCCAATTTTGCACCCGGAACATCATCTTCATTTAATTTCACTCCGCCAAAAGGTATAATAAAAAAGTTAAAATTGGAATAATTTCATGTTAACAAAATTCCAAACTATTTTGTTCTAACTTAAATAATTCAAAATTCTATAAATTATAATTTAAACGTTCAACATTTTGACATTTTAGATTTAAATTTTTCAAAATTATACAATTTTCTATTGAAACTCTCTGTTTCTAAATATTTGTATTATATATATGTATATGTATATTCAGTGAATTGGAGTATTTCCTCACTGTAAATTTTCTTCGACCGTTTTTTTAAATAACATAGTTATTCATTATGAATAAATTACTTTGGTCATACGGTCATACATACCTTGATTTATTAATTATAAAAACTCCAGAAGGAAACATAATCACAAATTGGTATAAAAAAATTTCATGGTCAGGACGTTATTTAAATTATAATTCCCATCATTTATTTGCACAAAAAGTAGGTTTAATTAAAGGACTGGTTGACAGATGTGTCAAATTAAGTGATATTCAATTCCGAAAAGAAAATTTAAATAATTTAAAAAAAACCTTAGTACAAAATAATTACCCCCTTGAATTAATAAATAAAATAATCAAAGAACGAATATTTGAAATATACAATAGTTCCTCAAAAAATAAAAAATGGAACGAAACCTATAAAAAAACGGACCTTAAAGTTTCTATACCATACATTGAAAATTTCTCAGAACGCCTTAGATCTTCTTTAAAAAAATACAACATCAATGTGTATTTCAAAAACAACCACACACTAAATAATTTTCCTTTTTTTAAAAATAAAGATAAAGATAACAAAGAAAATTTATCTGGAGTGGTATATCAGATAAATTGTAAATGTTGCAACAAAATTTATATTGGTGAAACTGGTAGGAGATTAAAAGCTCGTATATATGAGCATAAAAGAGATTGTGAACTAGGAAATCAAAATACTGGTTTATCCCAACATGCATGGGAATTAAATCATTATTTTGATTTTGAACTTAACAACATCAAAATTTTAGCTCGGGAAAACAATACTCATAAAAGAAGAGTTATTGAGTCCATTTTCATTAAGAAATATATTAAAACTTCCATTAATTTAAAAACTGAAATATCAAATATTAACAAAATTTACCAAAGCATTATATAAAAAATAGTTTAAATTGTTTGAAAATAAATAAATAATACTAATAAAAAATAAATAAATAATTACAAATTTAAATATTGGCGCACTTTTCATTTGGGATGATAATTTAATATCAGCCTTTTAAATTACTCAATGAAAACTAGCTTAATCTCTATTGTATTTGATAGTCTATATTTGTCCGTCCGAAACACAACACTTAGTGTATTAGTAAAAATGTAGTTATTGTGTAATATTGAAGCCTCTTAATATTTTTGAGGTTTCAATTTCAATCTGAAACAACATATATATATATATATATATATAAACATTGGACAGATCATGTTACATTTTAATGAAGACTAAATTTTAACCACAATGTGATAAACTAAAAATTTTACTCGAAAATGACCATAGTGCAAACAATAGAATTGAAATGTTTTATGGATTTATCAACATCACTACAGGTAAAATAAATAAAAAAATGTTTTTAAATATAAGTAAACCTTTTAACTACCAATCAAACAAAATGAAAAACGTATTTTAAATTAAAATTTATAATTGTAATAATTTTTGACTTAGGTGATAATTACCTTTGAAGAAGACCTGCAATAAGGTTGAAACGTACGTCGGTATTAGATGACAAATAAATTATGATTCTTCAACATCTGAATCCTTTTTTGCCTTTGTATGTGACCGTATGACCAAAGTAATTTATTCATAATGAATAACTATGTTATTTGTATTATAGAAAAGGTTAAAATTATAATTTATTCATGTTAACAAAATTAAGAACTATTAGGTTTTAATTTAAACATTCAACATTTTGTTGTTTGAAATTTAAGTGTTCAAAATTAGATCATTAAAAAAATTTTTAATCCTTTATACCTTAAGCATTGCAAAATAGGACAGGTTACAATTAAAATAATGTCATAATAACAAAGTTCAATAATACTTGGTTGTAATTTAAATAATTCCAAGTTGTGTAAATTTGGATTTAGAATTTGAACGTTCAACATTTTGTCCTTTCAAATCTAAATAGGTCAAAATTATACAATTTTCAATTAAAATCCTTTATTGCTAAATATTTGTATAATAGAAAAGGTTGAAATTGGAGTAATTTCATGTTAACAAAATGAAAAATTATTTGTATGTAATTTAAATGAATCAAAATTTTATCATTTGAAAAAGAAAGCCTTTTTTAATACCTGATAGACTATAAATTCACATCACTCAAAATCGCTGTTTAAGATTCTATATTTTTTACAATTCAACGGCCATACCACGCTAGAAGCACCAGTTCCCGTTATATCACTGAAGTTAAGCAGTGTTGGGCGCGGTTAGTACTTGGATAAGTGACCGTCTGATACTACTGCGTTGCTGTTGGCGGTCGTGGGTGTGGTGAGCCCACACTTGTAGTTATTTACTACAAGAAACTATCCACCTAAAAAAACACTACCCGAATCGGGTAGTGTCACGCTTACCCCAAGAGGCTCGCCGAAAGGGAAATAGCTTAATGATATACATAAGTTGTTCAAAATTCAAAAATTTTCAATTGAAAATATTAATAATTATTAATAAAGTAATAAAAGTGTTCATTGGTGCCCTTTTAATAAAGTGTTCAATTTATTTTTTTAAAATCAAATAAAAAGTTTTTAAGATTCGAACTCATTAAAGTGAACTGTTAAAATTTTCAAGAAAACCTTAAAGTTCAGAAGTGTTACAATTTTGAACTATTTTAAACCTATAAGCTTCAAATTTTAGGGCCTATGTATAAATTTTGAATCTTAAATTGAAAAAAAACTCTACTTCTCTTTACATTTTCGGAATCATGAATATGACGATTAAGTATTTTGGAAATATCTAAATTAATGCTCCAAAATGTGGATGTGTATGTAGTTGGGACATGCACTTTTTAAAAACGTTATAAAAAATGATAGGAAATTCAAATTTGAACTTTTCTGTTCGTTCGTCAAATGACAAACTTCACCATATTGCGGTAAAACCCTGGCCAGTAGTATTCTATGCTAGGTCTTTTCGACCCCCATGTGACCAGACTGAGGGTTGTTATGAGCTTCATTTAGAGCGGTTTCACGTTGCTCCTTTCATAGCACAAGCTTCCAAGCATTGAGGTCAGAGAATATAGGATCAATTAGATCGCGGACTCGGTAATGATACAACAGCCCTTTGTCAATTTTCCATGTACTGAGAAAATAGTGATCTCCTTAGTGTTTTCCTCCAGGGGTATTTGACGGAATGCCATTTGAAGATCTAGGGTCGAGGTATAATTGGCTTCCGTTAGCCGATCTAAAATGTTTGACATCGGTGGTAACGGGTAAGCGTCCTTTTTGGAAAATTTATTAACGGCCCAATATAATCAATGCAAAGTCTGTAAGATCCATTAGGCTTCCTAACCATCACTGGCGGTGAGGCCCAAGGGCTATCCGACGGTGCCACCAATCCTTCGTCTAACAAATCGTCAATGATTTTGTGGAGCTCAGATAAGACCTCGGGGGACCGATGGTACCCTTTTGGTTTCATGGGTGTATGGTCACCCACATCAATTTTGTGTTCGGCTAGATTAGATTTGCCTAATTTGGATGGGTTAGGGGCTTTTTCGGCTATGAAATTTTTAACTATTTCAGTCTGTTCCGTTGTTAGCTATTTGATAGCTGCCTAGTCCTCGTAATAAGAGGGGGTCGATAGCAAGTCAATTGTAGCTGTGTGCGGTGTGGCGTGGTCGTAGACCGTTTGTAACGTATCAGTGCTACCATCCACTATCAATTTAAAAATCTTGATGCGTCCATACCTAACACACACTGGTATTTGCAGTTGATAAACATTCTAAAAACAACCTGCTTTATTATTGTATCGAGTTTCACCAGGATGACTACCCGCCCTAATACGGTATCCGTTGTTCAATCAGGGAACATAATCGCTTTTATCCTAGAGAGTATAATTTTTGCGCCTAGTTTCTTGATCGCTTCTATTCCTTAATTACCTAAGATCGATTTCCCGGATCCCGAAGCGACCAGAGCTTCTAATTCTGTGTCTCCTATTTTAATGTTTAGAAAGTGACGCTCATTGATTTCCTCATAATCAAGTGCGTCACATTCACCCTCTGAATCCGAGTCGGAATCTACGTCACCCAATCTTCTTTCTAGCGGCTCTGTGGAGGGGCCCCCCCCCCCGCCAGAGATCGACTTCGAAGAAAAAGGGGTAACAAGCGCAGAACCGAAAAGCGGTGGTACAGCAGGGAGGACGGTATTTGACGGGGTAGACTCAGCAATGGCCTCTAATTGTGAGCCCCTTTTTCGTTTTCCGACTTGCGTTTAGTCTTACATTCAGGAGTAGGACAGTCGGGTTTTCGGACTCCCGGGCGGCCACAAGTAAAGCAATGCAATGCCTTGTCTTTATCACAATTAAAGTGATAGTGGTTGTGAGGGCCTGCTAACCCATGTGCTAGACAGTTGCGGCATATTTGCCTTATAAGGTTGGAAGAAGTTTCTTTAGATGATGTCGCAAGAGCATCTACCGGTTCGGCTTTGGTCGAGTTTTAACCTTTAATTTTATTTTTGCCTTTACCCTTTTTATTGTTGTTTTTAAGAACCGGATTATCAATTGTGGGGTTTATAGCTGCTAAGGGTTCGGGTGGAGAGGGTTCTGTTACGGCGCAGTGGGCAGATTTTATTTGTATGCCATCTGTAGCCGCTGGGACATATATATAGAACCAATTACATATAAGGCTTATATGCAAATTCCGGTAGAAATGATGACTCAAGTGGAGGGGGTGGGGGGGCTAATTCCTCAAAAAATTTAACGTCCCGACGTTTAATATGTTTTTTATAATCGGGGCGCAAACCGCGATAAGCATTATCTAACTGTTCTTGTTTAGTACCGAGGTAGTCAAATTTATTATAAAGGCCGATAAGACATGTGAGATAATCTTCTATTTTCTCTTTAGGGCCTTGAGTTCGGATCCTAATTTGTTCCCTAATTTTATGGTCTATATTATCGCCGGTAAAACGATCTCTAAAATCAGCTTAAAATTCAGACCAACTATTCCAAACTCTATATTTCGCAATTAAAGTGCAGTACTATAGTCTAGCTAATCCCATTAATCATAATGGTAACGTGCTTATAACCTCAGCATCTGACAACAGCGAGAAAACCCTATTTTCGGGAAGTTTTGTCAAAAATTCCTCTGAACTGGTAGAAGAAGATCCATCAAAAGAAATATTCCATTGGCGGACTATTTTTCCTATGTCTCGGTTGTGATTGAGGTCATGGAAATAAAATATATAAATATATAATAAGTAATACGCGCACGTCCGAAGAACCTGCATAAAAATGCAGGTTAAAATTTGTTTAAAAATCAGATAAAATGTATATAGTCAGTTCCTGAAAGAAATTGAAACCATGCACAGATTTACGAGAAATCCTTCAAGCTTAATTTTCTGTTCTATAGAATAGAAAATTTCGACCGTCAAGCTACTAATATCACAGAGAAAACCAAATGAATTAATTGCTGATTTCCGGTTTGCGCGTTACTCATTATTACAGCAGAGTGGCGTGGGTGCTGAAATCCTTATGCAAGCACAGTGAACAAAAGAGGGATTTTCGTAAATAAATGAAGTAAAATCGAACACATACATTTCAGAGAATAAGTGATAATAAGCGTATATTGACAGAAAGAAGTGCCACTGGAAAATTACGTCTTTAAAGTAAGTTTTACAATTACGCCCCACCAAGCGGATAGAGTGAAAATATAAGCTCATTCATTTTCACACTTTAAACCAACTTCAAATCAAAAGATTAAACCGC
Source organism: Andricus kollari (assembly GCA_932074435.1). Lineage (NCBI taxonomy): Eukaryota > Metazoa > Arthropoda > Insecta > Hymenoptera > Cynipidae > Andricus > Andricus kollari. Next base: position 2,227 of record CAKNWW010296747.1, on the reverse strand, counting down.
ACAAAGCGAATGGATAGAACAATTCAATTACAATATTCACCTTAGCCGAACTTTAAATTAAAATATTAAACCGCACAAAGCGAATAGATAAAAAATCATTTTAATCATTTTCAGCCTTTAAATCAAGAGATTAAACTGCACAAAGCGATTCGCGGCTCGAATTTGCTGGTCTTTCGTCCAGCAAATTTTGCTTTCGCCCCGCTAATTTTACTTCATGATTTTGTACTTTGTCCGGGCTTTTTCCGGATATTTCAAATTATAAATTTTTATTTTTAATCAACTTTCGGACCTTTTGTTTTTGTGCAAATTTTTATCATTCAATGCCATCTAACCATCGAGATATAGTACTGGACCGCTAGCTACGGCCGCCAGTAAGAAGTGGAATAGGGAATAGAAAGAGAGTCGGTCCAGTACTATATGTCGATGTAGTGAACATCGATGGTCAATATTTTTTAATAACATTGACCGGATTTCTAATTGTATATATACTCTTTTTTCAAACTTTTTCGTCCTACCTTGTCCGCTTTTTCAAATAAATTGTCGTCCTACTTTTCGCAAATCAATTATGGTCACCCTATAATTTTACCCCTATTTTCAGGGGCAAAAGGTGGCCATTTCTCTTTTACAATTCGCGTCAGAAGAGTAATTATGAAAAAACAATTTTGGGGGAAACCGATGAAAAAGTCTTTGGCTGAAATTAAGCACTTACAGCATATTTTGAAATACCTAAAGCGTGAAAAAGTTAGATTTTAATAGGTTAAGTATTTTATTAATCTTCTGGTATCATGATTTGTTTCTATAAACGTTTTAAATGTATTAAAATTAATTAAATCTTGGGCCGTCATATATGGGGCATGACGCCGCGCCGCGGTGTGCCCATGTATTTCAGCAGGGAGTAAGAGGTTATAACTGCTTTCGCCACATACTTTACTTTGATTAATAAATAATAAATCAATAAATTAGTGTTGAAAATGCCTAGAGTAATTTTTTTTCGTTACATTACACTTTCCAAAATCATATTATATCATTTTTATTTACAATGTTCATATTGTTTAAATAAACGGCAGTGATATGACGGTCTAAGTAACCCATTGTAAGGGGTACACTGACTAAAATGCAACATCGATCAATTAATTAAATATCAAATAATGAAGAAATTAAACAGCGGTTCGGAGTAATAACTTATGTTCCCTTGTAATGTAAGCTACACCTTAAAAAATACACACATCAATATCACATTTCAATCATAATTTATAGGGCATTTAAGTCAAAGCGAGGCACCATACCCCACTCTCCCCTACACATAAATCTGTCTTGGGTCGTAGTTTAGGACGCGCGTGATTTTTTTTTACTCACTTTCAAGTCTCATTATTATAATTAAGGAGTGGGAGTTTATGAACGAAAACCCTGTCCCTTACTATATTCGGGTATGCTCTTTTAGAATCTGAACTCAAAATTGACATATCTCCTCTAGAAAATTAAATGTGGCTGCTTTTATACAGGCCTCACAGTCCGGTCCCTTTATCCCCTATTGTACCCTATATTCAGTTAAGAACCCTAAGGTACCCTATTTTCAAGATTTGGTCCCTATGGTACCCTATTTGCAGCCCGTAATGGCACTTCAAAAAAATTTATAATAAGATTGAAGCTTCCAAAAGAATTTTGAAAAAACTAGAAAATATCAGGGAATTTCTGTAAGAAGTAACTGTAAAAAATAATCAGGGTTGCTACAGTCACTATTAGTCACTTTTTTCTCAAATCACTTTTTACTTACTTTTTTAAGATAAAGTCACTACAGTCATTTCTCTTTAAATAAATAATTCATGGAGAATAGGAGTAGTATAGTAAGGCGGGTTCTGGATAGATTAGTATTAGTGCGTGTCCGTGTGAGGTAGCCCGAGTGCGTGTGTCTGTGTGAGGTTGACATCGAGACCGAATTTTTCGCGTAAATACTTTCAAGGTTATATTTTGTCCCTCGCAATTTCTACTGCATTTCTACTGCGTCATATAGTTATGGGAAAAACAAGAAGGATGATTTATTGCTTCCTTATAGATACCATATTTAATTTAAAATTCCTCTCCTTATTTATTCAAGACGCAAAAAAGTTGCACGTGTACAGATGAAATTTGATACTAAAGACTATGCATGACATCCTGTTTTGGCAATATAAATTTGATTCATTGCTTCCTTATAGATGACATTCTTCTATAACATTCTTGATGAAGG
>CAKNWW010296742.1:0-18109 GCA_932074435.1 Andricus kollari | reverse complement strand
GATAACAGCCGTATTTTGTCAACAATATGCTGCTTGATTGTCAGCAGCTTTGACTTGTTTAGTGTGTGATTCAAGATTCTCAGTTCTTGGGCGAACTTTCGAATCCTTTCCGTGAACGGTCTACCAGATTTTATGTAGTCAATCACACATTAAACACGGGACGCATTTTGTCTTGCCCATCCAATCTTCTTGTTCAGTTGATGTAAGCGTCTTTTGGTCTTTTGATCCATCGTAGGTTTGAGCCTTCGATTGAAATCAGCCAAAGCTCTCGCAGCACCATAAACTGAGTAATTGATGGTCCAGAGGTCGGACTCTTGCGAGATTTCTCCACGAAGGAAGGCATCCATTTCAGCCAGATCTTGGGGCTTGAGAGGAACTTGCATGTTAATGTTCCTTCTTGTATATATATATATATATATTCATATATTTGGTTTATTTAAATTGTATATTATATTATTTATATTTATTCGGTTTCGGTTTCGATTCCTTTGAAATAGAACTGAAGGACCTATGACAAAGCCACCGCACGCGTCCTCGGGTTGCGGATAGAAGGTTTCTGTATCAAGGGTTTCTGCTGAATATGGTTACAATAATTAATCAGCAGTCGCGAATAATTGTCTAGGGATGGTCCCGAGGTAATAACTCCTGGACGCGTAACAACCGTGCCGAAAGCTGAATGGCACTAGGGTGAGGTGTTTTAAACTGTGAGTGTGGGATACCGGGCGACCTCTCAGAGTATGCAGCCTTATCCTTGCATGCGGGGCCCTACAAGGATGGACGAACCCTTTCCCTAGCTGCATACACTGTGGTCCCAAAAACACCCAGAGCTTCAGCACGTTTCAATTCAATTTTTGCGAAATCAACGTGCCTACCTCTGGAAAAATGGATATGTACGCGGAGCGCTTCCCCAACCGCTGCTTGATCAAGCTGCAGCCGAAAATGAGGAAGTAACATTAAGACCAACCGCGGAAATCAGGCACCTTCTGAGAGATGATCACGATTTCAGGACAAGAAGGAACATTAACATGCAAGTTCCTCTTAGGCCCCAAGATCTGGCTGAAATGGATGCCTCCCTTCGTGGAGAAATCTCACAAGAATTCGACCTCTGGACCATCAATTGCTCAGTTTATGGTGCTGCGAGAGCTTTGGCTGATTCAAATCGAAGGCTCAAACTTACGATGGATCAAAAGACCAAAAGACACTTACATCAAATAAACAAGAAGGTTGGATGGGCAAGACAGAATGCGTCCGGCGTTCAATGTGTGATTGACTACATAACATCTGGTAGACCGTTCACGGAAAGGGTTCGAAAATTCGCCCAAAAACTGAGGATCTTGAATCACACATTAAATAAGTCAAAGCTGCTGACAATCAAGCAGCATATTGTTCCCCAAATACGGCTGTTACCTGACGCAAGGAGGAGAATACAGAAGAGACAGAGATGGATCAGGGAAAATCAACAGTTTCTCGCTAACCCATCTCGCATGTTCAATGATCCCTCTGTTTCTGTCAAAAATCCACCCAAGCCCAACGAGGTAGAGACTTTTTAAAGAGAGGTATACAAGATCCCGAAAATACTAGAGTTGAAGAAAAATACTGAAAATGTCATCTGCTTCAAGGAATTTTGCGACAACCTCGTAAAATCTGAGGAGGAATGTCCATCAATCACTGTTGAAGAGGTGAAAAAAGCACTTAGAGGAACGAAGAACTTTTCCGGTGCTGGACCAGATTGTATCAATAACTTCTGGTGGAAGAAGTTTACTTCTACACACCAACATTTGGCCCGCATATTCACCTCATATTGAAAGTCAGAGACGCTTATTCTGCAGTGTCTGGTGTTAGGACGCACTATACTCCTACCAAAAAAAGGCAACTTGTCCAAACCAGAGAATTATAAGCCAATAACTTGTCTGTACACACTGTATAAGATCTTTACATCTGTCCTAAACAACAGGATTGTTCGACGAATTGAGCCTGTGTGGTGTGAGATTTACGAACAAAGTGTCTCCAAAAAAACGTGTAGGAGGCTGTCGAGAGAATCTGCTAATTGACATGTGTGTCTGCAAAGACGCTGCAGCTCATCAGCGCGTCCTGTCAATGGCCTGGATTGACTACCGGAAAGCTTTCGATTCAACCTCTCATAGACTTATGATCTGTCTGTTGGAAAGCTTGAAGGTGCATCCACACATAGTGAGATGAATAGAAAGATTAATGCCTCTTTGGAAAACTAGATTTACTATCTCATCTGGAAATTATCGTGTGACAACAAACAACGTCTCCTTCCGAAGGGGCGTCTTTCAGGGCGATACCATGAGCCCTTTACTTTTTTGCATCACACTTCTGCCTCTTTCTCTCGCACTACCAAATTCTTCTGGATACCTCTGTGGCGACACTAACCAGCGCGAGCATAAGGTCACTCATGTATTTTATATGGATGACCTGAAGCTCTATGCCTCTGGTAAAGGCAAACTTCAAACTGCCATAAATATCGTCGCGAAGTACACAGGAGAGATTGGGATGGACTTTGGATTAAATAAATGTGCCAAACTTCATCTGAAGAACGGAAAGATTGCATTGAACAACATATCTGCGACTAACATGCTTGCCGTCCCGGTTCTACTCTACTCGTTTGGGGTGGTTCAATGGACGAAGAACGAACTTAAGGCCCTTGATGTCACCACACGTAAGATCATGCATATGCATAAAAGCTTGCAGATCAATTCGTCAGTTCCGCGAGTATACATTTCACGCCGTCAAGGCGGACGCAGACTTCTGAATCTCCAGTGTCTTCATAACCGTATTGTTTTAAGTACAGCTTATATCGTAGCCAATGGCAGAGATCCTCTCCTAAAAATGGTCAGGAACCACGAGATGATTGGTAAAGGAGCGTTCCTTTAGAAAGCCGCGGAGCAAGCAGTGGAGACCCTTGGCCTGCATTTTAACATCAGAAGTGAGGAAAGTGCATTGCCCCGTCTAGATGCTTCACTTCTGAAAGCCGAAGTAAAGAAAGCAGAAGTTCAAAAATTCCATCAAGAGCTGCTCGACAAGAAAATGCACGGAAATTTTCACAGAAATGTAGAAAAACAGTCCTTGTCGAAGGAGGAAACTTTTGCTTTCCTCAGATCATCAGGGCTTAATTCAGGTACAGAGGGTTTCATTTTCGCATGCCAGGACGGTGTCATTTCCGCCTTAGCATACCGTGACCGCATTTTATGTCAAGAAGTTCCCAGCAATAGGTGCAGAGCGTGTCATGCACACGCTGAGTACCTGGAACACATACTATCCTGTACATGAATTTTCAATTGGGATACTTTTGATTTTGATGATTTTTGATAATTTCCTTTCACTGATAAGCAAATCAGCACGTAGACTACGATAATAACGATACTGCTTTCGTCATCTAGCTTGTAAATGCAAGGATCCACCCCAGATCATACCATCATACCAGTCGCGTACCCTGCCACTGGTGAGTAAACTTCCTGATAATCGTTGCCCCGTTTCTGCTCGCAGCCGCGTGCAACTATTCGAGCCTTGAGCTGGTCTAAAGTTCCAGCCTGTTTCCGTTTAATTCCAAAAACCCGTTTGCATCAAAGAACTTTTCGATCCGGAGGTTTATTGACTGATTTCCAAGTGGCATTACTCATGAGTAATGAGTACTTTGTGCTTATCGCTTCGAGCATGGAGTCCTTGTTTTGACTATTCATGGACTCGCAGAGACTAAGTGGTTCGCTGCTTAAATCTTCTACTGCCAGACCCACAATTTCTGGATACAATTTCAGAGGCCTCCATTGACAGCCCGTTCGAATAATCTTGGGGCGACTTGGCCCTCTTGTGTATCATGACCTTGCCTCATGATATGAGACTCATTTTATATTGTATGTGTTGAAAATTTCATTGTGTGTTTTAGGTGATTCTTTTTTCCCCGCCACCGGTGCGATTTCACTCTGATTGAGCCTGCTTGTTTCTGCACTTGATAATGGTTGTGTGAGCGGTGCCTCAAAAAATTATGTATTTCTCGTAGCATTTCGTTCCTGAAATTCGTGGTTCTTAAGTTTGATCCGTTTCCTGATATCCCATTGTTTTGCGAGGTACTTTGAAATTATCCAATACAGAGTCCTCAGTAGTTTCTTTTTGTTGATTCTTTATGGAAGGCACATCAACTGTCAGTTCTTGAAACAAACGAACATCACGCCCTTTTATAACTTTGTTAGTTTGCTTATCCCATAATTGGCGCGCCTTAGCTCCTTGCGAGAAGCCAACTACGATATATTCCTTGCCCCTTGGATCAAGTTTGCCACAACCGATTTCGTTTTTCAAAGCAACCCTTTTGCTTCCAATTACTGGTATGAATCGAAAATAACGAATTTTCACCATTCACAGTTCATAAAGCGTTTTTTAGCCCAAAACATTCAACAGACATCGGTTACGTATAAAGACAGGTGCGCTCAGAACCTCTGCTTATAGATATGTTGGCCGTCTGAATTCAAGCAGGATTGAGCGTGTCATTTCGATTAGTGTTTGATTGGCTCTTTCTGCCACACCATTTTTTTGTGGTGTGTATTCAACCGAGAACTACCGTCCAATACCCTCATCCGCTAGAAAATACCCCATTCTTAAAAAAATTCGCATTTGTTTGAAAAACTTTTTTTTAAACAATTTTGTTCTGAAACAAGTTTTCCAAATTTATATTTTCTGTAATTAATCTGATAATTTATCATAATGGGGTAATGGGGAGGAAATTCTTCACGCTACTTTGGAGTATAGAACCACTTGCATTTTTAGAAACTACTATAGATTGCAAATATTTTAGTAAAAATGATAACTATGGTCATCTCGCCCTGTTGTTCCCCATAAATTATCTTCATTAAATTGTGCAAGCGATACGATAATGGTTTCAATAAACAATGTGCTCTTAACAATGACAAATTACCGCATTAACTACAAAAAATATAAACTTGAAACATTTGTTTCAGAAAAAAATTGCATGAACAAAAAAATCTATTCAAACAAATATGAATTTGTTGCGTAATAAAACAATAATAATTGTTTAAACATTTAGTGAATTTTTAAGATCAATATCAGCTTCAGAAGGTTCTTATGTGAGGTTCCCCACTTGGGCCTATCAGTAGGCAAAGTGTTTTGTTTCAGGCGTCATTCACTCTACTCACATTCTTTTTGTGAACTATTTGTCGCCACACTTTTTTGTCCTGGCATACTTCTCTACATTCCTTCACGTCCATGCACTGTTTCATGCAAGCTCTCTTGTTTCTATGGCTTCTTATGTCTTTTCGGATTACGGTCTCATTCACACATTCCAAACATTCTTTCCTTGGTCTGACTCTAGCATACTGCCATTTATTTTACACTGATACGCTTATATCGTTAGACGTTCATCTTTCATTCTTTCAACATGTCCGAACCATCTTAACTGATTTCTTTCCCATGTGTCAACTATTGTCTCTTCTGCGCCACATCCTTTGAGGATCATTTCGTTTCTCAATTTGTCCATCAGTGAGGGACAAAGTCAGAAAACAAATGATTGAGAAAATATAGGTAAATAGAGATATAAATTATTTAGAAAATGTTAATGCATGCTGAGCTATCACAAAGAAGACTTTGAATTGAAAAAGAAATCAAAAAATTCCTACATTTACTCAATTATATCATTTTAAACAATAGTTAAAAGCATTACGAATAAAAAGATCAAAATTCTTTTACTGTATATTTTTTTAATTAATAGGTAAACCCTTTTTATTTGAAATCTTTTCAAATTAATAATGGTTCGATTGTTATTCATAAATAAAAATTCAAAACTTTTTCTTAGAAATTAAAAGGTTAAAGAATGAAGTAATTAAAATCGTAAAGTTCATAGTTTAAATTTGGCACTATGACATATTAAAGATTTATGGCTTTCAAATTGTTTTCTTCGAAATATTTGATTTAAAATTCCTTATTTCAAATGAAAATTCAAATGTTGCATAATATTAAAAAATTGTTTTTTTTTAATGAAGGCATTTTATTATTGAACAGATTTAGAGTCCTGTTGTAAAGTCAACTATTGTACAATTTTTAATACTCAAACTAGAGTTTAATTTTTTTAATCATCAATCAATTTGCATTTGAAGGTGGTCAACTTCAAAAAGTTTTTTATCAGAAGTTTTTAATTTTGGTAATCAAAGAAGTTAACAAAAAAAGACTTTTTTCATCATTATACAAATTTAGGACCAAAGCCGCGTTTCTTGGTGCTTCTTATTTATTATCCCAAATTTGCAACTCGGTGCGGCAGTTCGTGTGAAAATAAGTTTACAAATAAAAAAAGTGTCGGTAAGCTAGAAAGCCGGTCACGTGACCCACTCGTCACATGGCCTTAAAGAAAAAAAAGAAAAATAAATTCACTGTCTTTTTCGATTTTTCACGTTTTAAAAAAATTTCTTGCCATTTTCCGGTTTTCTCGGTTCATCGGCCACCCTGGTTTTAAATAGTCTTCGGGATTTTTATAAATAATTCTAGCAGATGAAAAAGAGAATTGCAATTTATCTCAAAGAAATTTTCGAATTTGATGAAAACTAAAAAGTTTATGAGTTTTTCAAAATTGTCTAGAAAGAAAAAATTGAAAAGACTATTAATTCTGGTGGAATAAAAAATTCTAATTTTCATTATTATAAGATATCATATATATTTCGAAATTATCTCCGATAGATTTTCCCCTATAACAAAGTTAAAAGATCTCGAGAATTTTCAATATTTAGAACAAATTTTTTTAAAGAGTTTTCGACATTTTTCTCAAACGATCTGGTAGATGCAAATTTACTTGAAAATTATCTTAAGTACATTTTTTAATTCGATGCAAATTAAAAAAGTTTGATACTTATAAACATTTTGAAAATTTTCAAAAAATATAAAGAACCATTTTTCTGATCGATTAAGAAACTCCAATCCACACTTTTACTAAACATCAAGTATATTTTGAAACTATTCTACTGTCTAATCGGAAAAATGATTCTCGATTAGACGCAAATTTGTAAAGTTAAATCAATTTCAAAATAAGGCAATATGTTTTAGAAGATCGACAAGTTTTAATCATGATTTTTAGTAGTTATTAACAGGATTTACAAATTACCTTGAGACTGTTGGAACGGTGTCCAGCAAATTGACGACATTTTTGAAGTGCCTCAACTTTATCACTAAGATTCAATAGATCGGGATTAAGATATTAAAAACGCACTTCGAAAATTTACTAGACTACGGAAAAGTTTTTGCAGTGCCAGGACATTGGGTTAGTCTCTGGTTTTTGGCAAAAAATACGATAACTCCTAGAAAGTGAGCGTGGACAAGTGTAGCAACGACATGAAGTTTGAAGGAAGGGAACTGACGCCATACCCCGAGGACGGCTGATAACTTGATCGTACTGCGAAAATGGACTGTCGGTAACAGTGGCATCTGCATTTTACCACTGTCTTGGCGAGAATTTTAAATTTAGATAAAAATTTTACAGCACAACAGGTAGGTACAACGATAAGTCTATAATTCTATATGATGTAATAATGAGTTACAAAATGATGGCTTAAGTCAGCTTCCTCCACACTTCACGTCGTTGCTACATTTTCCCACTCTCACTTTTTAGTAGTTCTTGTATTTTTTCGAAAACCCAGAGACTTACCCGATATCCTGTCACCGCGAAACCCTCTCCCGTGTCAGGAAGTTTTCAAAGTGAGTGTTTTTTTCAAATAGGCCGCAACACCTATCAGAAGATCTATTCTGAAGTTACCCACACTGTCCCTACTAAACTTGAAAATCAAACATGATAAATTAAAGTTTTCATTTGCACGACGACAAAATATATAAAACACCTTCAATTTTTCAATTCGTTGGAAATTGCTTTTTTAAATTCAATTTCTAATAATTTACAGTCAACAATGTGAAGCAAAAATTAAATTTTAAATAGATTTTAACCTAAACACGTGTTATAAAAAATGTAATTCATGTTGCATTGAAATACTCTTCGGCTTTATATCTATAAATTTCATCCCATTTTATTACCAATTTTTAAAACTGAAACTCTTGACACAAAACGACCAAAATTTGTTTAAAATACTTTGTGTTCTAAATTCTTCGTATGAATTTTTCCTGCGTATACTAAGGAAAATGTTTGTTTGAATTAAAACCATTAACATTGCAGTTCATTGAGAAAATTCGTTAATAAATAATTCATATATTTCTTTTTACAGGAGCAACGAATCTACCACGAATGATTCTACCACAAACGAATCCACCACAAATGAATCCATCGCAAGTGAATCAAGGATCACGACGTGGACGAGGTGGACGAGGTAGACGAGGTGGACGAGGTGGACGAGGTGGACTAGGTAATTTAAAAACTAGAATAAATTCCAAAATAAATATTGCAGTGTTTTTCCAAATCCTATAGTTTTTCAGGGTAACGTAGGCTGCTTTGAAAACCCTTATATAAACACGGTCGGATGTCCATTCGTCTGTTGTTTACCACTTGTATCACGTTGTTTCACTATCACTACCATTAGAAAATAATTACCTATCGTCTGCTGTCGCGAATTCTGGCTATGCTAAAGGCATTGCTGCTCTTATGAAAATCATCATAAATGTTTATCTGTTTTAAATATAAAATGTGATATTACGTCGGTTGTTGTATTTATTCGCGGAAGGAGTGACGATTCTGTTTTTGGTTACGTGCTAATTTAAAGTTGTGGTAAAATAAATTACACTAAGAAATCGGCGGAGAAACTGTTTGACAAAGGTTATATAGAACTAACAACCTTCAAAAAGTAACAGATGTGAAACAAAGATAGTGTATAACGCTGCTTCACGAATAAAAAATTATTAAATAATGTTAAATGAATAACTAAAAAGTTTACAGCGTGATTTAAAGCTATGGTATGTTGCGCGGCTCGCTTCGCTCGGAAGTTTGAGCGCACCTAAGGCGCGCACCTGTTGGATCTTAACATAAAAATAACTAAATTTGTATTTGATTTAAAATGAAGAAGGAAATTCCTTTACTTCAGCTTATATTCTCGTATCTTTCTAATAAATCATAAAATCTGAAAGATTTTTTCCAACTATCTGAAAAGGAGAGAAAAAAAGTATCTAACAAGGAGAGGACGCGAGATGGGAATCGCCGATTCGACTTTGATATCGAGGTTTGAGTATTTGCGCTCGAGCGCTCGACTCGCCACTGCAGAGCGGGGACCCGGGCTTGGCGGCCTTGGGCGCTTACTCACAGTCCGACACTAATGCTATGATAAACGGAAAGTCCATAGGGTTTCTATATCATCAGATATCATTCCTATAGAGTTTTTCACGTATATTGCGAATCTTAAAACGAAAATAATCCATCACGTCAAATTTTTGAAAAAACGGGGTCAGAAAGTAACAAAAAAAAATCTTTTTTGTCGCTTTTTGGAAAAAATGTTGTTAAACACTATAGTCCATCGGACAGTGAATATTTTTCAAGTGAATCATGCAAACAAATTTGAATATGGGATTCATCTGCATATAATTACCAATAAAAAATTATATTTTTGGTAAAACTATGCAAGATACGAAAAAACGTTTAGGAAAAAAAACGTTTAAATGTAAAAATTATGCGTTCATGTCCGTACAGTTCCAGAAGCATTTCAAAAATGCCTCCGTTTGTAACACGAAATACAGCATTGTTCACGTTATCTGCCGGACTACTAATGACAATGCAAAATATTTTACAAGACAGCTAAGAGAACAGCTTAAAGCTTAATCTATCAACTATTATAATAGAAAATAACGAGATACAACGCTTTTTTAGACATGATATCTGGATTTCCAGTGTCATCAATAGACAAATATTTTGTACACATGTGAGTTTCGGCCCTGCGTATAGTGCATATAGGACGCATTTCGCGGAACGCATCATACGGAGAAATTTTCGAGTATCGGTATTCCGAGAAAACGACAATGCCACTGCTGCAGCACTTACGAAAAGTTAAATCCTTTCAAATAAATTGTGTGAAAGCAATTTTTTGGGCTTATAAATAGTTTCCCAATTTTTCCGTGCAAAACAAATATTAACTTGAATTTTTACTGTTATTGAATATAATTTGTAAATATGTTATATTATAACAAATAATTCTATTAAAAGGCATTAGATAACAAATTAAAAAAAGGATTTATAACAAAAATTACTTTCTGGCTAAAAATTAGTCTTAAAAGTCATTGGTAATTAAATTTATATTATTCATTTTCTTCTTTCCTAGAGCTTTTCGTATCACAAACGGAGAAAATCGAGATGATGAATTTATTGTACCCAGGCACTATTAAAAAAATACATGAACTTATGTTATAGTTGTTAAACAAAAGTGAAAAATATGAAGTCCTATTCAATTGAAGTGTATATTGATCATCTTAATCAATCTCAGTGAACTGAAATAAGATGAAAATTATCAAGAAGTTACTTGATTTCCTTAAAAAAAAACTTCTATCAATTTTTCGTAAAAATGTATGTAAAAAAAATTTGAATAATAGTGTTAAATATTTACAAATAATATTCGATAAAAGTAAAAAGCCAAGTTTATATATTGTTTTTTAAAGAAAAAAATGTATAATATATAATATAGTAAAAAATTATAGATATTTTTGAGATGAACAATTTGGGTTGTTATCATTTTTCCACATCTTGCATAGTTTGAAATTAAAATATAATTTTATATTTTTATTAACATGCGGATGTTTCACGCCTTCAGAATTTTTTTGAGTTTTTATTTACCTAAAAAAAATTTAGAATTGCTAGTGACATAATTTGCATAATTCACTTGAAAAATAGTCACTATCCGCTGGACTATAGTGTTTAACAACTTTTCCAAAAAGCGAACAGAACGATTTTTTGTTGTTACTTTCTGAGCCCGTTCACTGTAAAAACTATGGTTCCATTTTAATTGAGCATCACTTTTTTAGCATCCTGTTATAATAACAAATCGTCTTGTTTTGATGCCATCGTTCATACTGTTTTACTTTGCTAACTTCAGATTGAAAAGTGGTATGTACTAGCGAACTTAAATAATGTACCGGGAGCATTGTTTTAATTGCTCGCAACTTCAGGCTTATGAGAATTCTTCATTGTTTAAATTTTCTTCTACTTTTGAAACGTGATAGAAAAAATAGAAAAGGGGAAAAAGGTTGCATATTTTTAAAAAGAGGAAACTGGTGAATAAATACGTAATTATTTAATACTAATAAATGCAATAAATATTATTTATTTGAATATAAGACAAGGATTAAATTGAAAATGATGCATAGAATTACTTATTTAATTGTAAAAGTTACAAAGTTACAAAAGTTTGTAACGTCGTTTTAATTTTCATTTAAATTTAATAATGCGAATTATTATTCAGTAATGAAAAATTCATATTACAATGATTGAAAAGTAATGAGGTGGATGTTATTCCAAAGGTCCTTCCTGGTAGTCTAGGTCTTTAAATCACATCTTCCTCGGGGAAGTAGGGTTATGAACTGAAATTTGAGATACCCGGGTGGTTTCTCAAGGTGTTACTGTTTTAATGGTTATTTTGTTCATTAAACTCGGAGCGAATGAACAAAGAAAATCGGATAAAATAAAAAACGAAATGGCTAAAAGTATAAAGGTCAAAAATCGAATCCATCATCGAAACTTTTAAAAGAAGAGAAAAGATTAAAAAAAGAAAAAAGAGCTAAGGCGGCAAGAGAATGGCGTGAAAAAATTAATGGCAATCCGATTGAAAATACTAAACCTCAAATAAAGCGCAATCTAAGGTAAAATGTTTGATTACCTTATACAAAAAAACATAACTTCTAATAAGATACATAATTTATTATTAAATTGATAATTTAAAAAATATTTTTCGATTTATTTCAATTATGAAAGTTATACAAATCTGTAAATTTAGTGGATTTTAAAGAATTTATTCAAAAGAGGTGAGGTATTTCGTAGGGTTTCTAAGATTAGAAGAGATTTAAAATTATTTTTTTCGAATTCAACCTGAATTTTCATCAATTTATCCTGCATTCTTTTAATTCTTTGGAATTCTTTTGAATTTTTAAAATTCACTTAAATTCTGCTAAATTCACTCACTTCTACTTAATTAGATCGATTTTTTTTTCATTTTTTAAAAGTTTTTATTTAATTGATCCTGAGCATCAATTGAGAATTAAATAATGAAAGGATTTGAAATATTTAAAGTATTTTTTCAAATTTCTTGGCATTTTTAAGATCTTTAAAATATTTCAGAAGATTCATGAGGATTTGAAATATTTTAGGTTATTTTGTAAGATTACAAAGAAATTTTTAATGGATTCCAGTAATTTAATGGGATTTCGAAGGATCTGAAATATTTTAGGTTATTGTAAAAGATTTGCAGGCACTTTCAAGAGATTTAAAAAGTTTCAAGGGATTTCAAAAGATATCAAAGGATTTTAAATATTTTAGGAAATTTTAAAAGATTCATAGAACTTTTTTTATTCATTTCAATAGTTTATAGGAATTTAAAAGACTTGAAATGTTCAGAATTAAACAGTTGATTTTTCATCTTCAAAATCATCAAAAGTTAAGATTTTCTATTTATATATCATTTAAATGGAACAGTTTTTCATTGTAACTCTTCAAAATTATGGAAATTTAAATTGTAAACCTTTGAAATTGAAGATTTTTTGGCTTTGACATTTTATAATTAAGGGTAATGCAGGTTTTGGGTTTTGAAAACAAAAATTTTGTGATTTTCTTGCCAAATTACATACCTTTAAAATATAAATCGTAAAATTTGAATAATTTGTATTCCTATATTTCAAAATTCAAGAATTTCTATTTATATATCTATAGAGATGTGTCCTGTAATGTAATACATTAAACAATGATTGTGAAAATAACTGGGTGGAGTTTTCTACTAGTGCTTTATGTTTGTCACATTAATTATGCCGATGTGTATCGCTCCGGGGTGCAAATCAGGATACAAAAGTGAACTCGGAGAATCCGAAGATCCCGAATATGAAAAAAATTAATGTTCCCGTCGTTCCGAAAGACCCAGCTATTAAAGCTTTATGGCAAAAAGCTTTAATTCCAAAATATTTTACCGTGACAGCTGGCAAGTTCGTTTACAGCAATCATTTTTTAAAGGAAAATATTCTGTGCGAGAAAATCCTAAAAGGACCCGATGGCACTATTTTGTTAAAGGTCAATAATTATATATTTACTGTAAATTCGAAATCACAATTTACAAATAAAACAAAAGTAAATTCTTTTTTATTCAATAAACTGTATTATTAGTTATTTTCACTTACTACTGGTTTCAAAAAGATTCGGTTTGTTTTCCCCTCAGCAAGTGCAAGTACAAAGTTAATCTAGTCAATGTTCTATTCGAGTAGTATACAAAAAAATGACGTTACTTTCAGGATTAAATTATAAGGCTACAAAATGTATTATGCTAACCTAGATTTTTCTTCTTTAACAATTCATGCGACCAAAATCTTAAATTAATGTTACTTTTTTTAAACGGGTCGTAAGTGAAAATACCTAATAAATATAGTTTATTGAATAAAAAAGAATTGACTTTTGTTTTATTTGTAAATTGTTATTTAGATTTTACTGTGAATATATAATTATTTACCTTTCTCAAAATAGTTCCATCAGGTCCTTTTAGGATTTTTTCGTGGTGCTAAAAAATGCGTTTACTGTGAATTAAATGGCCAGCTTTCATCGTAAAATTTTTCCAAATTAAAGCTTTTTGCCACAAATCTTCAATAGCTGGGTCTTCTGGAACGAAGAAAATATTAATTGTTTCACGTTCGGGTTCTCGGAGATTTCTTTTGTAGCCCCATTTGCATCCCGGAGCGATATACTTCGGCATAATAAATGTGATATACAAACATAAAAACACCAGTAGAAAACACCTCCGGGACATTTTCATGACGAAGGCCATATAACCGTCAAAACAACACGAAGAAGGTTACAGTGACTGTTCACGAACGTCCCATGTGCTATGTTACGTCATTGAAATTTGATTCTCACTTCAGACCTGTTTTGATCCAAAAAAGTTGGACTAAAACGTCCTTTAGTGGCATCAAAATAAAGTGACATTAGAATGGAGCCACCCGAGACTATATTTTTGGAGGACTGTTTTAATACTGAAAACTAGTCTTGAAATGATACTTTTTATTACAGTATTGTTTTTTTTTTTAAATTTGACCTGATGCATTATTTTCATTTTAAGATTCGCAATCTACGTGAAAAAACTCTATAGAAATGATATCTGATATAGAAACCCTGTGGATTTTCCGTTTACACAGTATTAGTATCAGACTGTGAGTAAGGGCCCAAGGTTGTTAAGCCCGGGTCCCCGCTCTGCTGTGGCGAGTCGAGCGCTCGAGCGCAAATACTCAAACATCGATATCTCGAAAACTAAGGTCCATTAGATAGAAAGAAAAAATACGCCCTTAATGGATTTTGATGTACTTTCATCCACCAAAGCCCCAGTCGAATCGGCGATGCCCATCTCGCGTTCTCTACTCGTAAGTCGTTTTTGGAACATATATATGATAAATTTTTTAATAATTTTGAAAACCCTCAGGCCAGATGAGAAAGAAGTTAAATGAGCAAAGTTTTGACGAGAATGTGCCCACTTATTAAATTTTTTATTTTTTATCATTATGCATAGGCTATTTATTGTTTGTATTATTCATTGTTTAGATTGTACACCCAACTACCACCTTTATGCACGAAATTTGTTTTGTGAGACGAAATCATGTTCAAGTTAAGGAGTGATTCGTCGTATTGTGGAGAGTATAGTTGTAATGTCAGTCCCATCAAAATTTCTGTTACTGGTGGGGGGGGGGGGCCGACGACAAGGACTGGAAACCGAGAGAGTCGAAATTGGTTGATGTTTTATGCTGAGAAGGTCACCAGCCTTCAGCAGCCTTGTATTAGACTTTCGAAAGTCATCGTGCTCACAGACAGACATACATACAGGCAGACAGACAGACACATTCGTAAATACCTCTTTTTTTGGGTTCGGGGGGTCTCAAAAGGTGAACATTTGACAAAACGCGGGTGGGTCAAATTTTACACAAATCTAATACCTTCTCTAGATGAGATTGTAAAAAACATAAATACCCTTCTTAAATCTGAAAATCAGAACAGATTTTGATTGCGCTGATACTTGCATTTTTTTATGATGAGAAATTAAAAAAGAAAAGCATTGGATTCACTTTTTTCGTTGTCTTAGTATTTGTGTACTTTCTGAAGTTCCAGGTAACCTTTACTGAGCAGCTTTTCGTTCGATTGTTTAGTGGAATTCATTTTGCCACAACCTTGAAATAGCACGTAACTAAGAAAAGGATCTTTCCTCTTTCCGATTATAAATTCAACAACCGATAATCTAATTGATTAGTAATGGTTGTCGACCATTTCCCTATCTGGTCCCGAAAAGCAGAACTAGGAAGAGCTGGTATATTTTTAAACAATCATTTTAATTTTGGCATAAATGTGTGCACAAATATTGATTCAATCGAGAAAATCAGTCCTCATCCAAAACAAGGCGTTTCAGATAGAATTTCCATCTTATAGAGTGAAATAACACATTTCTGTCAAAAGTGATTCTCTAAGAAAGAACAAATTTTTTACTATGCTACGTAATGTTCTACGCAATATAAGGTTTTATGCATTATAAGCTTAAATTAACTTTAATTAATGTGTGAAGCGTAAAATTCAATCCAGACCATGCAAAGATTATAAATAATAATAGCCGACTGGAATTGAAAAATACGAATTCTAACCTGAATTTGAGGTCAGATTTTCAAGATATTAAATATGTTATGTAAAAACAATAAAAAATTTACTTCAAGTTCATGTTTGCTTCGAAATGAGTTCATTTAAGGGCGTTGGTTAAATGCGACTTTGAACTATTTTGATAGGTGCGGCATTGACATAATATATATATAGGATGTTTTTTTAAACTTGAGACATCAAAATATCTCAAGAAATACGCACCCTATGAAAAAATATTTGTAATAAAAACTTTTATTTTCGAGGGGGAAAAGCGACTTTCAACAAATTACCCCCCCCCCCCCCCCAGGAGGCAGAAGGGGGGTGACTGTGTAATTTCAAATGGGAACCCCAATTTTTTATCGCAGATTCAGATTCTCCTTCATGAAATACGTAAGTTTTATTCGAAAAAGTTTTTTCGACTCGCGAAAAAAAAACCTACCCCCTAATATCTCCTGGGGGGGACGGTAAATTTGTTTAAAGTCGCTTCTCCCCCTCGAAAATAGAAAGTTTTTATTACGGATATTTTTTCATAGGATGCGTATTTCTTGAGATATTTTGCTGTCTCAAGTTAAAAAAAATACCCTGTATATAATTTAAAAAACGGTTAAACAGCCACCGCAGGGTCCCGCTGGGAGCAACTGCCATCTAAAAATGGCATCGGTTTCCAATAAAACCGCGGTAAATCAAACTTAAGGCCTCGTCTCACGACCGTCAGATGGGTGGCATGATGAAATTACGACGACAGGCCGGCGAAGCCCTCGTGTGTCTTGTGGACACGAAGCGACCCAAGGATGACAGCTTTCTGAATCCATCCCGCAAGTGCCTTGGCATCTTTTTTGGCACGCGGAACTGGCTTTAAAACACCTCGCCCAGGTGCCATTCAGCTTTCGGCATGGTTGTCACGCCTCCGCTTACGAGTTATTCCTTCGGGACCATGCCTGGACAATTGTCCGTGACTGCTTATTAATAATTGTAACCATATTCAGAAAAAACACATCGTAAAGGGATCCTCTATCCGGTTTCGGTTTCGATTCCTTTAATGGAACTGAAGGCCCTATGACAAAGCCACCGAACGCGTCCTCGGGTTACGGATAGAAGATCTCTGTACCAAGGATTTTTGCTGAATATGGTTACAATAATTAATAAGCAGTCGCAAACAATTGTCCTGGGATGATCCCGAAGGAATAAGCGGTGACTCTGGCATACCGGGTCACCTCTTAGAATATGCAGCCTTACCCTTGCATGCGGGACTCTACAAGGATGGACGAACCCTTTTCCCTAGCTGCTCGTTGGAATAAAAATGACACCACCAAATCACCAAAAAGTTGTAGATGCAGTTCAAAACGAAACACGACGACGAACCGGCAAAACGCGCATATTGAGTGGACGAATCAACTGAAGGATGACTTGCTAGACTGCTACGATGCCATCTTTATCCCTGTTCACCGATGCTATATGGCAATCAATTATTGCGAAATCAACGTGCCTATCTCTGAAAAAATGGAAATGTACGCGGAGCGCGACCCCAACCGCTTCTTGATCAAGGTGCAGCCGAAAATGTGGAAGCGACAATAAGACCAATCGCGGAAAGCATTTACCTTCTGAGAGATGATCGCGATTTCAGGACAAGAAGAAACATTAACATGCAAGTTCCTCCTAAACCCCAAGATCTGGCTGAAATGGATGCCTCCCTTCGTGGAGATATCTCGCAAGTTTCCGACCTCTGGGCCATCAAATGCTCAGTTTATGGATCTGCGAGAGCTTTGGCTGATTCACATCGAAGGCTCTAACCGACGATAGATCAAAAGAACAAAAAACGCTTGCATCAACTGAACAAGTAGATTGAATGCGCAAGACATCTGGTACACCGTTCACTGAAAGGGTTCGAAAGTTTGCCCACGCACTAAAGATCTCGAATCACACACTGAGCAAGTCAAAGCTGCTGACAATCCAGCAGCATATTGTTGAAAAAATGCGGCTGTTATCTGATGCAAGGAGGAGAATACAGAAGAGGGAGAGATGGATCAGGGAGAATCCAAAGTTTCTCACTGATCCATCTCGCCTCATCAGTGATCACCCTGTTTCTGTCAAAAATCCACCCACGCCTAACGAGGTAGAAACTTTTTGGAGAGAGGTAAACAAGATCCCGAAAATACTAAAGTTGAAAGAAGATACTGGCAATATCATCTGCCTTCAGTGATTGGAATATCATCCACACTGTGAAATTTTCTTCGACCGTTGTAATCAATAATAAAGTAAATTCAAATATGAATGTGTTATTTTGGTCATACGTTAGTGGTCCGTATGACCAAA
>CAKNWW010296731.1:0-13890 GCA_932074435.1 Andricus kollari | reverse complement strand
CGTTCATAAAACTTTTTCACTAGAGTTTTAGTTTCAGGAGTCAATGCAATTCCTCTTTTTGGATTCGGAAGCGTAAGAATTCCATGCTGTGAAACTAATTTTTTTACATTTCTTGCTTTTCGCTCTGATGTATTGAGCACCTGCATCAGTTTTCTTCGTCCCAAGATTTTGGTGCAAGCGAGAAATGTTCTAATTGTTCTTGAAGATCTTTAGAGGCATTGCATTTTTCGATGATTTGGCCAAGTACTTCAACACCAGCTTTATGATATATTTTTTTAATACTGCAGATTGGTGCCTAAGACATATAAACCTTTTTCGCTGTCATACAGCTACTCTTCATCATCGTCAGATATCATTTCATGATCCTCAGTATCTACCTTATCTCTAGCGGAAGGTTTTGCAATATCACCAGAGTTCAAGGATGATATTCCTGCTGAGTTGTTGAGTTGGTACTACACCAACTGCAAATTTGAGCTCCTTCTGGTAGTGCAGGGAATTTTAAACGGAAGTCGTGGGCAAAACCACGGAGTTTAAGATTAGTTACTTTATGACTCACTTTTTGAAAAAAAAAAAAAATTTTTAAGAACAAAAAATATTACATAACTTTAAAAACTGGCACTAAAGCGTTGCACACAGATCCTTGGCGTGAGCGCACTAGGGGAGATCGCGCGCCAGCCGCTCTATCATGGCATTTTGTTTACGTATCGTTCTATTACTCGAAAACAAATAAATTTGCCACTCTGAAAATTGGGGATCTTATAGGAAAAAATCTCAGCTTTCTTTTAAAACTATTTTGAAGAAAAAAAAAGTGTCAAAACTTGAAAAAAAGTCAAATTTTTCAGGGTAGCTGAGAATAAAAATTAGTGAAAAATAAGGAGCAAATATTGAAGTAATCATGAAAAATAAAATTTGTACATTATTTTGCAAAATGCTAATAAGCAGTACCAGCTTGGGATACAGAAATAAATATGATATACATTTAATATAGTAATGTTGAACATAATGTAGAAAAGTTCAGATTTTTTACAAACTCGAGTGCGAAGCAGGAGATTGTTGATGAGAATGTGTTCGTTAAGGCCAAAGGAGCTTTAACAAAAGAGAATTCACAATCACCGAATTACAGTTGTCGATGCTTAAAAGGTCTGTGCACATATATGTGGGAAATACAAAGACGGAGCGCGTAGCGCGAGGTAAATACATCATTGAGCGCGAAGCGCGAGATAAATGTATTATCGAGCGCGAAACGTGCATTAAATCCCCCCATGTTTTGGGATTGAAAATCCAAAAAATATGCTTTTTTTCGTGGATTTCTTTTTTTAATTTAATGTTTTAATATATATTTTTAGAATTCGAGGATTCATCAGCTTTTTTTTTTACTCTTATTTGTCATCATCTTTGCGTCGTAGGTATTTTCGTAAGATTACATTTAATTATTAAAAATTTTGGACTCAATAAAGGATAACACATAATTATAATTTACGAAAGAAAGATTCTCTTTATATTTACTATACGATCGGGTGGCCTGATTCAAAAACTGCGTAGGAATCGACGTCGAAAACCAATATTTACAACCATATATACACCAATATTTTAAATATAAGGTAGCATGTACAAGTTAAAAAACACATTACAAAAGTCTTAAATTAAGGGAACAAAATTTATATAACACATTTTTGGTATAAATTTCTTTAGATCAAACACAGAAAAAACAGAAGATAAAGTAAGAAAAGGATAATAAACTTTGTGAGTACTTTTGGGTAAGGGGTAATTTTCTAATGTTAAGGGATGGTTTTGAAATTTTGATTTTGGGGTCGTTGGAGAGCCTCAAATGAGCCCTTAATTCTGATGTACTCACTTTTTTAATTAGTGCATATTTTTTTTTTAGGGTAGTTTTTCTGTGATAGGGGTTGTTCTTGTAAAATTTTGCCGGGGTTCATTCAAGAGCCCTGAATGAGCCCTCAATCACTGTGAAAGAAAAAAGTTGATTAAACAATAATTTCTACCATGGTACTGCTAGCTTTACGTAAAGCTGGCAGTTTCATGCATTTTTTCAAAAATTAGCAGAGCCCAAAATTTGGCTTTTGGGTAATAAATGAGCCTTAAATGGGCCCTTAATTCTGGCATAGGTTATACACTCTTTGTGCATGGTCCAAGAAAAGCAAAAACTGCTAATATACTCGATTCGCAGTTTAATGTCAAATTCCTTCACGGGGTGCTTTTCGAGTTTTAGGGGTGATTTTTAAAAAAGTTTTTGATTGTTTCGGATAACTAAGAAATATTTCAAACTGATGCAATACTTTTTCTTGTACTTTGTGAGTACTTTTGGGTAAGGGGTAGTTTTCGAATGTTAAGGGATGGTTTCGAAAAATTGATTTTGGGGTCGTTGGAGAGCCTAAAATGAACCCTTAATTCTGATGAACTCACTTTTTTAATTAGTGCATATTTATTGATTTAGGGTAGTTCTTCTGTGATAGGGGTTGTTTTTGAAAAATTGCGCCGGGGATCATTCAAGGGCCTTAAATGAGCCTTCAATTCCTTGTGAAAGAAAAAAGTTAATTGATGCATATTTTTTTTGTAGGGTATTTTTTCTGTGATAGGGGTTGTTTTTGGAAAATTGCGCCGGAGGTCATTCAAGAGCCCTAAATGAGCCCTCAATTACTGTGAAAGAAAAAAGTTGATTAAACAATTATTTCTACCATGGTACTGCTAGCTTTACGTAAAGCTGGCAGTACCATGCATTTTTTCAAAAAATTGCAGAGCCCAAAATTTGGCTTTTCGCTAATAAATGAGCCTTAAATGAGCCCTTAATTCTGGCATAGGTTATACCTGTTTTGGGCCTGATGGTACTTCCAGGTTGACGCACCGCCAAAGGCATGAGAAATGGCCGTGTTCATGCATGCGTTATATAACATAATATATCAAATGCCAGAGATTCTGTACAAATAAAGTCTTCGCAGCAAAACTCTACACAGATGACTGTACATACATGGACTCAATAGAAGATAATTTAATAGATTTCTTTTTGAAACTTTAGACAAAACTGAAATAAAGTTTTGGAAAACCGGATTTTTCGTAGATCGGTACAACGACGGTTTTGGGATTTCTGACAACCTATTTGGGGTAAAAATGTTAAATTCTACATTTTTATCAAAAATCTTTTGAGAACTCGAAAATTTTCGAAAATTCTCGAAGACATTCGGGTACTCAAAAACTTGCAAGGTTTTCGGAAACCTCGAGTTCGAACTCAATTTGACTCGATACGATCAAGCCTAGCTGGATTCGACTCGAAATATAACAAACTTGACTCGACTCAAATTTTAATTTAAAAATGTTCACACAATATAACCTTGTGTTGAGTTTTTTTAATTTTGTGTAGAATTTGAAAAACATTATTATTTATTGAATTATGTTGCGTAGAGTTTTCTTATGCAGGGTTGATTGAAATTCGTATTCCTCTAACCATAAATTCTTTGGAACTCACCATAAATTCTTTGGAATTCTGTAGAATTCAAGCGCGAATTCAACCACACTCGCCGCCCTTTCCAGGTTTTTTTTAGGGGGAAGGGGGTTACAGATATAGAGATGAAACATAACGTCCATCTGTCACAAACGCCACCTTTACCTTTCTATTCTGTCATATTTTACCCTAGAAATTTTTTTCATTTTGTTGGAAGAAGTGACGCTGACGATAATATATGCCGGAAGAGAAAATAAAAATTCCGCAAAATATATCAGACGAAAAAATTAAAATCCTGAATTTTTCGCTGGAAGTCCAGAATTTGTAGATTTAACCCTTCTGAAAAAACGTGGACTTTTGAAGAACTCCCCCATCTCCTTTTCTCCTCTGTCCATGTAGATTTATTTCATATTTTATCAAAATATGGATATTCTTGGTATTCAAAAGCTAAGCAGCCAAAAGGAGCTCTGAATTGGCTGAAAATTCCGTATTTTAAAAACATAAGCTTCATGGTACAAATTAGGAAGTTCAACCAAAAAGTAGTGAACATTTCCTTAGTTTTTCATGTTTTTCTAAAACGAAATCCGCAGATTCAGCAGAATGCGAGTCCACGTTAGGGTGGTCCAAAAATGCGCTAGATTTTTTTTTCTTTTTTTTCAATTTTCATGCATATCGACCCCAAATTTGTTTGAATCCATAAAAAATAAATGCGCTTTTTCTTTAAAAAAAATTACATTCAGAGGTTCCGCAAGCCGTACGAAGTTCAACACGTATTTCCCATGAGAAAAAGATACGTTTTTGTACATTTTATTTAGAATCGTCAATATTAGGTGAAACGAGGTGAAACGCGAAATTTCTCTTCTCAATTATCTAAAGAATACAAATGAATAATTAGTTTTTAAATATCACCCCCACAAGTCTGTTTTATAGAGTCCCAAAAAAACCGATAAGTGAAAAATTAGGTGTACCGAGTTTCTGGCGCTAATCATGATTTTTTGACGGTTCTTTAAATACAAATTGTTATTAAGACATAAAATACTACTTTCTACTGATAATTAGATATTTACATGAATTGTTTAAACAATTTTTTACTGCTTGTAGCAATTTTTTCCATTTATTAGTTAGACCGAGGCAGTAATTTATTAAATTTAACATAAATAATTCTTTAAACAATTTATTTATAATAATAATATTGTCTTAGAATAATGCTAGAAAGTTTAGGTTTATTTCTCAAATATTCAACTTCTTGTTAACTTTTTACTTAGAGTAAGGTAAAAATTAATAGACTTCCGTTTCCGGTATGAAAG
This sequence comes from Andricus kollari, assembly GCA_932074435.1. Taxonomy (NCBI): domain Eukaryota; kingdom Metazoa; phylum Arthropoda; class Insecta; order Hymenoptera; family Cynipidae; genus Andricus; species Andricus kollari. Next base: position 9,126 of record CAKNWW010296731.1, on the reverse strand, counting down.
TATTAGGTAGCGGTAATTAAGTGGTACTAATTGTATTGAATTTGCAGTGGAATTTGAGGTGAGTTGATGGGAGAAGTCTGTTAGAGGGTATTTTGTGTGAAAGTTTGTATGTTGAAGCGAATTAAAGTGAAGAGTCGTATGATATTTTGAGAGATTGAGACTTACTTGGGTACGCTTAGAGTTAATTTGTTCGGCGTGAGAAGCAGGATTGGGAGACAGGTGCAGCTGAGTAGCGGCGATAGGGAGGGATAGGCCGAGAGAAGCCAGAAGCTACGCAGTGCGCAAGTTACGTTTTGATGGATGCAGATGAGGAAGTGTTCTGTACGCCGAAAAGTGAGATAAAAAGGAGGGGACAATATAGGAAAACGGCATAAGGAGAAAGGTTGAGGGCGGATGGATTTGGCTCAATCGAGCCGTTCATAAATAGGAAGAAGGATAGGGCGGAAAGAGGGAGTAGTGACAATAAGATAGAAGTAGAATTCACCCTAAAAAATCCGAATATGATCAGAACACCACCGGCAAAAGACGTTGAAAATTTAAAGTTAGAATAATTGCGTGATATGATAATAGAGGTAATACAGATGAACAAAAAAAGGCAGGAAGTAAGAGGAGAGGAACTAAAACAAGAAACTAGGAAAGAAATGACCGAACTTAGAAAAGAGATATGAAAATGGGCAGAAGTTAGGGAAAATTTGCAAAAAAGGATGCAGACTTTAGAACAAAGATTATGAATGCAGAATGAGCATAATAAAAAGGTAGCACAGTTGGAAGGTAGCATAGTAAAGATAGAAAAATCAAATCGGGAGATTGGTGAAGGGGAGAGTAGAAATCAGGAAGGGAAAGGCTAAGGTAAATAGAAAGAAGATTAGAAAGAAAAGAAAGAAATGGAAGAAAAAGAAACATTATGATAAAGAGGGAAGTGATGAAAAAAAAGAGGTTGTTACATGGAAGCTCGCAAAAAATAAAGGATGATTTGACATGGGTAGAAAGGAATATGCAGTATAACTTAAGGCAAATAGCGGAAGAGGAAAGAAACTAGGAAGAAAGAACGTGGGTTAAGTTGGCAAAATGCAGATAGAAGGTGTATGGTGGGATTGGGATGAAGAAAGGGAAGAGTTAGTTAGAAATGAGGTGCCGGGAAACTAGGAGAGAAAAGAACGGGAGATAGGCAAATAAGAAATAGTATGATACAAAAAGAGACGAGAAACGAAAGTAGGGAAGAATAGAGGATATGTTACTGGAATATAGCAGGATTGGAGAGAAAGAATAGAGAGTTTATGAGAAATTTGACGCAATGGGATGTAGTAGTTACGATGGAGACGCGGCTCGAAAAAACCAAGATGTTACAAATGACAAGTTCAAAATGCAGAGAGGAAGAATAAAAAAGGCAGATCAATGGAAGGAATGGTGATGGGAGTAAGGAACGAATGTATAACAGGGAAGGATAAAAAAGAGAGGAAAGAACGGCAAAAACAAGGATTAATAGTAGAAGAGGTAAAGATGGGAGGAGAGAAGTGAAAGATAGTGTGGGTTTATGAGAACAGTAATATGCAGGAGAAATCGCACCAGATGAAAGAAATGATAGAAGAACTGATGGAAGAAAATAAAGAAAAGATTAGGCTCATAATAGAGAGAGATTTAAGTGCGAGAACAGGAGAAAGAGGAGGAAGGGAATGGGGAGGACAGCGAAGAAGAAAAATCCAAAGACAAGATACTGAGTGGGGAGGTATAGAAATTGTTAAAGAGTTTTAAAGGAAACGAGCAGTTTAAAGAAAAGGTCAGAAATATCAAAATGGGAGAGGGAAATGTAGACGAGGAGATGGAAATGATGAGAGGAGAAATAAAAAGTGGATTAGAGTACACAACCAAAAAAGAAGTTAGTAAAGGAGGGAATAGAAGTGGATGGGATGAGGAATGTAAAAAGAAAACGGAGGAGGTCAGAAAGGAATTAAGAAAATGTAGAAAAGAAGAAAGTAGTGGAGAAGAATATACAAGAAAAAAGAAGGAGTATACTGAGTTGTGTGATCAAAAGATAGAGGAGGAAATTAAAAGATTTGAGGAAGAGGTGGAGAAGGCTAGGACGGAAGAAGAGGTTTGTAAGGTAGTAAATAGAGAGAGTGAAAAAAGAAAAAGGTTAAACCAGGATATTGAGATGGTAGAATGAACAAAATATTGTATGGATTTGTTAGGAGGGGCAGAGAGAAGTTAGGAAAGGAGAAAAATATGGATACCAAATTAAGTATGGAAATATGGGACGAGATAACTAAAGGAATGGGCAATGTGATAATGTTATGATAGATAATGTATAATAGAGTATGGAGAGGAGAGGGATGGCCAGAGTTATGGAATGGAGGATTAGTGGTACCCGTAGTGAAGAACGGCAAAGGGGAGGAGGTAAATGGTTTTGTCGGACAGATTGAAGAAGGAGGTTGAGGAAAAAAAGATAGAGTCACCGAATCAGACAGGGTTTGTAAAAGGAAGGGGGGCGACGGACAACATATATGTGCTGAATTATCTGATAAATAAAAGGATTAAAAGAGATACATTTTCAGAGAAATGAAGAGAAAGGAATGGAGAGAAGTTAGGATTGGAGAGGAAAAGATATATACACTGGCATACGCAGACGATATAGTGTTGATGGCAGAGGATGCAGAAGGGATGACGGGCTTACTTACAAAATTAGAGAAATACTTAGATGGGAAAAAGTTAAATTTAAATATAGAAAAGACAAAGATAATGAGGTTCAGAAAAGGAGGGGACGAAAGAAAGAATGGACTGAGAAATGGAGGGAGTAAAGTTAGAAGAAGTAAAGGAATTTATATATTTGGGATGTACCTTGCAAATGAATGGAGATCATAGAGCTCATATAAGAGAAAGTGTAAAAGACGCGGCAGGGATAATGGAACAGATATGAGGAATAAGAAAAAGAAGACTCAAGAAGGATTGGAGAAGGAGGATGTGGTTATTTGATACGCTGGTATGGCCGGTATTAGGTTATAGAGCGGATATATGGGGATGGAAGGAAATGAAAGAGATTGAGAGTTTATAGGAAGGCATATAAGGTGGACGCTCGGGGTAGGCTGAATTACGCTTGAATATATGGTGAGAGAAGAAGCACAAAGGGATAAATTAAGTACTAGAGCGGGTAAGAGGGCATGGCAATTTGAGACAAAGTTAAGGGAGAGAATGGAGTGAGCTATGAAGAATAAGAGGGAAAGCAAAGGGGGAAGACAATTGATGGAAATATGGGGATTGATTGAAGAACCCAAATATAATAAATGGTATAAGATAATAAAAAAGAAAGGAGTACCAACGTATTAAGAAAAGGGATGGGAAGAGAGAAGATAAACGAGAATAGCAAGATTTAGATGGGGAAACGATGTAAAGGAGGGGATATATTGGGAAAAGAAAGAGCTCAGAAAGTGCTAAGGATATTGAGAATGGGAGAATGTATGAGTAGGATGTAGGAGAGGAATGGAAGATTAAGGAAGCTGGCAAGAGTATGTGGTAAAGATTCTAGGGGAGGATGAAATGGGTGAGGAGTGGATGAAGGAGTTGGAGGGGACAAGAGGGGCGAATGCCAAAGAATGAAAGAATGGAGTGTAACAGTGGCAAAACGAGAATGAGATAGAAGAGAAGTGAAAGTGAAGAAAAGGAAACGGAAGTCGTTTAGATTAGAAGCGCTGTCTCGCTTTCGATCGCTCACTCACTCTTTCCCCAGTAAAATTGGGCTATATTAATATAGAAGTAAGTATCTAGATATAAGAATTGATGTAAATAGTTGTAAATATTTGTAAGTAATAAGGATATAGTAATATAGAGTTTGTCAATGACCTTGAAAGAAACGGTGGTCTTGTAAACCCATAGGATACACATTATGAATAAAGAAGGTAAAAATTAATAAAATTTAACAAAAATAATAGTTTAAACAAATTATTATTGTTTATAACTATCTTTTTCTATAGTAATGCTAGATAGTTGCGGTTTTTTCTGAAATTTTTTACTTTGCTTTGGCTCTTTAGTTATAAAAAAAAAATAAACAATAGAGAGAATCATTTTTTAAACAATATTTCTTTTTGTGAATATATTTTTCTGAAGCAAAACAGATATTTAAAATATGCCTTAAATTTTCTATACAAATCATATTATAAATGTAAATTTTCCTTCAAGTAGTTACTGAAAACTGAAAAGTCAAAGAAAAGCTGAAAATTTCAGAAAAACCCGCAAATTTCTAGTATTTCTCTAAGAAAAGATAGTTATGAACCATGAAATATTGTTCAAACAATTATGTTTGTCAACTTGCATTAATTATTATCACTCTAACTAAAATGTGGACAAAAGTTGAAAATTTCAGAAAAACCACAACTTTATAACACTATTCAAAGGGAATATTATTAAAAATAATAATAAACTGTTTACCCAGCTGAAAATTCCTGTACAGAAACCTGGGCAGGAACCTGACAGGGTGCTTTGGAGGTACCTGTACAGGTTCTGCTTTCAGAAGTGAAGCATCTGGACGGAGTAATGCACTTTCCTCACTTCTGAGGTTAAAATGCAGGCCAAGGGTCTCGGCCGCTTGCTCCGCGGCTTTGGAAAGGAACGCTCCTTCGCCAATCATCTCGTGGTTCCTGCCATTTTTAGGAGAGGATCTCTGCCATTGGCTTCGATACAAGCTGTACTTAGAACAATTCGGTTATTAAGACACTGGAGATTCAGAAGTCCGCGTCCGCCTTGACGGCTTTAAATGTATAATCGCGGAACTGACGAATTGATATGCAAGCTTTTATGCATGTGCATGATCTCACCTGTGGTGACATCAAGGGCCTCAAGTTCGTTCTTCGTCCATTGAACCAACCCACACAAGTAGAGTAGAAACGGGACGGCAAGCATGTTAGTCGCAGATACCTTGTTCAACGCCGACAGATTGGAAGACCAAATCTGTCGAAGAAGATGCTTGCATAGGTCTCTCCAGTGTTAAAATGTCTATTAACACTTATATCCACAAGCTCAGGGTCCTTGGGAACGCCAAAAATCTTTCCGTTCTTCAAATGAATTTTGGCACATTTATCCAATCCAAAGTCCATCCCAATCTCTCCTGCGTACTTCTTGACAATATTTATGGCAGTTTGAAGTTTGCCTTTACCAGAGGCATAAAGCATCAGGTCATCCATATAAAATACATGAGTGACCTTATGCTCTCGCTGGTTAGTGTCGCCAGAGAGGTATCCAGAAGAATATCGTAGTGCGAGAGATAGAGGCAGAAGTGTGTTGAAAAAATGCAAATGGCTCATGGTATAGCCCTGAAAAACGCTCCTCTGGAAGGTGACGTTGTTTAATGTCACACGATAATTTCCAGATGAGATAGTAAATCTATTTTTCCAAAGAGGCATCAATCTCTCTATGCATCTCACTATGTGTGCATGCACCTGCAAGCTTTGCAACAGACGGATTATCAGTCTATGAGAGGTTGAATCGAAAGCTTTCCGGTAGTCAATCCAGGCCATTGACAGGACGCGTTGATGGGCTGCAGCGTCTGTACAGTGTGTTCAAACAAGTTATTGGCCTGTAATTATCTGGGTTGGACAAGTTGTCTTTTTTCGGTACACGCAGAAAAAAGAACCCTATACTTTATTGAAAACCAAGTTAGATCTACTGATCTTCCAATTACGTATATGGACAACACGGCAGTTCAGTAAATGTTACAAGTATAGGAAACTGAATATGACTAGCATTTCTGGTTACCAGTGCCAATTCTCAAGTGGTGCTGACCTGCGGATCAGTAGATTTTACGGATCCAGTCGCTATTCTGCACGGATATTATTAGCAGCAGTGGGACTCCGATGCTGTTTCGAAGTCGAAAATCGAACGAACCTCTCTTTCTATCTCCACACGTTAGAAAAAGAGGTCCGTTCGATTTTCGACTTTCGACACGGTATCGGAGTCCCACTGCAGAGCTAACTTATGTTAATGGTATAGAGTATAGACTATAGTTTAGACTTTAGAGTCTTCAGACGGCACTATGAATTGTGAAAAGATATTGCTAAAAAATAATTAATAAATCAATACACGGTTAATTCATAGATATATGTTGGGATATACTTATAATTAATCTGTATTTGTAAGGTCACATCGCTTATAATACAATTACAATTTCGCACGCAACGGGGGCGGTTCGAACGCATAAACCTAAGCACGCAAGTCGACTATCTTAACCACTACACTATTAAACAAGTTACGATCTGTAAAATAATCCCGAAATGCATTTGTAACTGAGGTGGTGACCTCGGTAACGACTTCTGAATGCGCGTCCATGCCATCGCGCGCACAAGAAAAAAGTTCTCGCATTTACCTCATATTCATACAAGTCAGCTATGATAGGCGCGGGACACAAACACGTCTTGCTCCAATAAACTCTCAACTGTACGCGATCTGTGAATAAGATGTGCCATCCAAAATAGTGTTATTTATTATAAGACCCCTTCATTGCTAAGTGGGAATATGGAGTAATGTGACGACTGTCACAGAAATGTCAAAAATAAATGTTTTTTAGGTGATGCCATGAGGTAATGCAATCCATCCATTGCTGATGGCGTCATGAATTCATCCGGTGGTCCGCGCGGATCAAATCGGTAACATATACCGATCCTTCTGCAATGTTCACTGCACCACTATTGTAATCTCGGTTCAGTGAATTTCACATATCTTACAGTATTTAATACTAGGAAATAGAGATGTAATTTACTAAAGGATTACCTTTTAATTAACCTTAACTTCACTGTGACATTTACGAAATGCTAAGTGATTTTGACATTTTCACGCCCTCATTAAGAGCAGTTTTTACTGTTACGGTTACAAGAAACACGTTACATTTCTTGATAAGTAAATATAACATTTCTTTTTTCTGCGTGTAGGAGTATAGTGCGTCCTAACACCAGCCACTGCCGAATGGGCGTCTCCGACTTTAAATATAAGATGAATATGCGGTCCAAATGTTGGTGTGTAGAAGTAAACTTCTTCCACCAGAAGTTCTGGACCAGCACCGGAAAAGTTCTTCGTGTCTGTATTCGTATTATGTTGCTAATTGTGAAGAAAATTTTTGAGGGCCAACTCGATACACTTAATACTGACGATTCTGAATAAAATTTACAAAAACATCATTTTTCCTTATGGGAAGAACGTCTTAACCTTTATAAGTCGTGCGACATGTGCGGACTTTCCCCATACCCCCCCCCCCCCCCTCCAACAACTGTCCACATGGAATATGGATGGTCCCCTAGAACATCGATTTCAAACTTTGGTAAATTAAAGAAAAGGCACTCATTAAGTTAGGTTTATCTGGCCCTGAAAAGATTTATAATTTAAAAAAAAAACTAAGTTTTGAATTTTTTCTTTGTTATTATGAAACTTTAGGACCACATGTATAAAAATGAGCTTGTGTGAAATCGACTGAAAGGTTAGGTTTAAAATCCAGTTATTAAATTTAGATGACAAAATTTTTTCTGCAGCATGAAGTTAACCCTGTTACGTAACATTGTTACAGCTGAATTGCATACTTATTCCAGGAGGCGCATGAATATCCCCTAAACTCCATTTAACCTAAGTTTTATTTGATAGAAAATCAAGTTTCTGAACAGCCGTTTATCATAATAAATTTTTTTTCGAATTTTCAGGTGACATAATCTGTTTGTCCTAACTACTATTCCCCCATAATATTTAATAATCCTAATTTACATTTAATACGATTTCTGTTTTTCCGAATTTGTGTTTAACATAATTGTCATTTTTTCGAATTTCCACGTAACCTAATATTCATTTGCACGTATTTCTACTTGTCATATTTTACATTTATTCGAATTATCATTTGACATAATTCCCCCCCCCCCCCCCAAATAACCACATAACCTAGCATTCATTTACATGAATCGCCATTTGTCGTAATTTCCACTTCAGCAAATTGCCATGTCATAGAAATTCTATTTGTCCTACTGCCCATTCGGCCTGTAATAAAGGGGTGGAATTCAAATAAAAAAATCCTGATTAGCTGATTTTGAATTTCGCGCCTTTATTTTAGGCCGTTTTGGCTGTAGGACAAATGAAATTTTTGTGAAATGGCAATTCGATGATGTGGAAATTACGACAAATGGCGATTCGTGTAAATTAATGCTAGGTTATGCGGTTATTCGGGAAAAAGGAATGATTTCAAACGATAATTCGAATAAATGTAAAATATGGCACATCCAAATTTATGCAAATGAATGATAGGTTATGTGAAAATTCGGAAATATGACACTCATGTTAAATATAAATTCCGAAAAACAGAAATGGTATTGAATTGGAATTAGGAATAATAAATATTATGGGGAATAGAAATTCGAAAATATGAAAATGACGCCAAATGAGCAGTCGGAACAATAGAAATTATGATAACTGGTAGTTAGGACAAATAGAGGTTACGTCACCTGTCCAGAACTGTAAGTAGAAATTGTTAATGATCTACAATTTTATAACCATTTTAGAAAAGTCCAAAAATTTTTGCTGTATTGTAGGATTCCAGAGTAATCTGAAAATTTCGAAACGTCCTAGAATGTTTTTCATAATATTCTAGACTATTTCAGAATATTCTAGAAAGGTTCACGAATATCTAGATCATTGCAAAAATTTATAATAATTTCTCAAATTCTATAAAACTGTAACAAATTCCAGAATATTATGGAAAATGCAAAAAACGTGTTGGAAAATTCTAAAACTTTCAACAATATTTTCAAAAACCTTGAAAAGTTGTTTGCTTTCGTGGCTTTGGGGTCCATAACTGAATAGGGCCCAATATGGAGGCGCAAGGGCCGATGGAAATCTTAATTTTTGTTCATCATTTGCGGAAATTAATTCTATCAGAAAACTCAAGAAAATTTCACAAATTTTAGAGAATTTTAGTTTCTCAAAAAAATTACCTATATCTATTTAATAAGAAAATTTCATAATTCTCAAGAACTTTCACATACATTATCAAACATTGCAGAATATTCGAATATATTCAAAGAATTTTTAAATTGGTCAAACTTAAATCTGCATTTTATAATTCACTGGACGAATATTGCAGAATATTCTGCAGTATTTATGGAGGGTACT
>CAKNWW010296707.1:0-14680 GCA_932074435.1 Andricus kollari | reverse complement strand
TATATATATATGAGCGGGTGTGTGTGTGTAACAAATTCCTTGATTTGAAAACTGGGATGTAAAAGTGTGCAAGGAATAAATATCTGAGGGCGAAGCGAGAAGTACTCACAGCAGTACTCAAGCCAGCACTCACACCAGTACTCACACCAGTACTCCCACCAGTAGTCAAACCAGTACTCACACCAGTACTCATTCCAGTACTCACACCAGTACTCATACCAGTACTCACACCAGCACTCATCCCAGTACTCCCAACCTCTTACTGCGCGAAATTAGTACTGGAATCTGTGTACTCATGCCAGTACTCACTTGAGTACACGATTTTTCCAGTACTCATTTTTCGTAAGGGCTAGCAGGTTTTTAAGATAAGATAATAGAAGCTTGAGGTTACATCCAGATGATTTGTAGATAACTTAATTTAAAAACTTAATAAATTGGAAAAAACCAATAGAAATCAAATAGAAATACATAAATAATTACTGGAATAATTATTTATGTATTTCTGTTTGCTTTTCTATTGGTTTTTTCATAAAAACGCATTTTAAGGAAAAACCAAAGATATGATGGAAGTATGTTTGCGTGGTTTGATAGCAGTTTTTATTTGTAACTTGTAATCATATTTTTACGAAATTTTCCACGGCCGGAAGGTACATTGTAAGAGAACATATACTTTATTCGCTCGCTGTAACGTTCGTTCATTTTCTATATTTAATAATGTATGTACCGGCCCTCGAACACTTCTTAATAGGTTAGGCCCAGTAAATAACAATGTTGACACTGTTCGGCAAATAACGAAAGAGTAAAAGAGATAGATCAAACTATGGCCCCTGAGCAGCGTGTAGTGGGGAAAGACCTACAGAGCCATCTAACGAGCCCGCAAACCAAGATCAGAATATGTGAGTTCAAGGTCGCCTATACTAGTGACCACAAGGGCTGACGCAAGGACTAGGAGTAGCGATATGCGAGAGTGAAACCCACTCGTTACAATATGAATTACAAGGTCATTGGTAAGGAAGGTCCCTACGGTCCTATAATATTAATTACGAAATGCCCCGAGTTTTAAACGAAAGAAGGGGACGGATTGTAGAACGTTAATAAATCACAGTCCTTGCGAGATAAAAATAAGGAATTATTGAAATATTTTCATAAGTGTTTGCCAAAACTTCAATAGCTACTATATACAATAATTGACAAGAAAAAGATTACTTACATTTGGGTTTTGATAGGTACTGGTGGAGTATTATCTTTAACAGCTAGAACAAGGAATTGCGAAGTTACTAAAAATGGTAAAAACTTAGGAAATTACAAAGGTGCTAAAATTCTTAAAAATCGCAAAATTAAAAAGCCCCTCAGGTTAATCGACTGCTTATAATAACTATTAAAAGAGTTTAAAAGTGTAACGCGTCTGGTTGGCAAAAGAGTATAAACCAATTGCATTACCAAGTTCAAAATACATGGCTATAATAAACTGGACTTGATAATAATTTAAGTTTAAACTTGAGTTAAAAGAAATACAGTCGTTAATGCGCGTGTGAGAATAGTACAATATATCGAATAACACATGTAGAGAATTTAACCCTAGAATGTAACTTTCTTTTTAGCGTAGATTCTAAATTGAGTAGCTAAGCCAATTCCGTTAGCTGGATCTCCATGTTTCAGACAAAAGCTTTCGACGTCGTCGCGCCCGAAAACTTAAGGTTTGGTGTGTTCAATGGACAATTGCGCAAAGCAACATTGACATCGATTTCGTATACGCGATCGGACTTTAGGCTAATAATTTTGTAAGGAATTGTGTAAGTCCGTTGGAGAGATTTCTTGGCGTGATTGTGAAGAAAGACATGTGAACGCGAATCTAGATCTTTAAATAATAACCCAGTGGGCACAAAATTTGGCGACGTCTTTACGACATCGTTATGACATCTTTACGACCACTTTACGAAATTCTATGTCCATGTCGTTAAGATGTCCTAACGATATTGTAAAGACGTCGTACGATCTTACGATGTCTTTACGATATCGTAAAGACACCTTAACGACATGGACATAGGATTTCGTAAAGTGGTCGTAAAGATGTCATAACGATGTCGTAAAGACGTCGCCAAATTTTGTGCCCACTGGGTTATTATTTAAAGATCTAGATTTATGCTTGCACTTGTGACCTCTTGGGATGGGCTTAATATTTCGCATATGTTCGCGACATTCTCCAATGGAAATATGCGGATTTAAAATGAAATCGTCAGGAAGAACGAACTCCACGAGAATTCGGAGCGTGGTGCCAAAAATTAATTCAGCGGGTGACGTACCGATATCCAGTACGTTAGAAGTAAGTCCAAGAAGGTCGGTCGAAAGCGTTTGCTACCATTCTTGGTCCGGATGACACATGATTGCTGCTTTAAGTGATCTGTGTTAACGCACAAGCATGCCATTTGCGTCAGGATGGTAAGCGGTGGTGCGAATACGATTGCATCCAATGAGTAGTTGCAATAAGGGTTTATGAAGTTGCGATTCGAATTGACTGCCGTAAACAGTTGTTAGAGTTTCCGTAGTATCGTAACGTGAAATCCATTGATCGACGAAGGCTCGACAAACCATAGGAGCCTCAATGGTTTGAAGCGGAACTGCTTCCGGCCAGCATGCAAACCGAACAATCATTGTGAGGCAATATATCGGTAATCAATACTTAAAGACAACGTACAGGTGATGTCCATATGGATGTGACGAAAACGGTGGTCTGGAGCCACAAAGTCGGCGAGTAATAACTGATTGTGGTGGGAAACCTTGGACTGTTGACAAGCCTTGCACTGCTTCGACCAGTTCGTAATGTTTCGATGCATCGAAAGTCATACGTAGCGCTTCCAAATAACCTGTTCGATTACTTTAGCATTTGGGTGCGCTGGATCGTGAAATAGATGACAAACGCGTTTTTGAAGTTCCGCTGAAATATATGGACGTAATGTTTCGTCTAATAGGTCGCAATAGATTGATTATTTCCGAGTTCCATTGAATTGACTTAAGGTTTAGAGATCACTTCGGGTCCTTGAGAACTTCTAGTTATTCGTCTGAATCTTGAATTTTGGCAAGCCCGATGATGCTGAATTCGGTAGGAATGGTGATGGCTACTGCTGTTTGGCATAATTGTTGTTTTTCCGAATTTGTATTTGGCACAATTTATATTTTACTGGAAAATCATTTTACTTAATTTTTATTGTTAAGAATTACCATATGAGATTTTATTTTACCGAATAAACCAGACATGCCTAGCTAGGGGAAATTCCCGCCGGGAACAAATGTTTCGCGTCCGCCTCTATTTCTACTGGAGAACGGGAGTGGTGGTAGAGCCTCTACCACCACTCCCGCTCTCCAATACAAATAGAGGTGGACGCGAAACACGTGTTCCCGGCGGAAATTCCCCCTAGCTGGCCATCCCTGGAATAAACATTTGCCATAGTCTACAACAAGAAATGAGTACTTCTTTTCATTTTAGATACTTTTAATTTTTGAATGCCCAACCAAGTCCTTCAATTTCAAATGTTTAATTTACAATTTTCAAGCAACTAACGCTGCAAATTTGTAATTAAATTGCAGAGTGTTGATGTATTCATGCATTCATAAACACAGTTAAAAATTGTTCAAATATTTCAAGCGCTCTTAATTTTTAACTGTCTAAATACTTTAATCCAATTTGTAGAATTTACAATGATTACTAAAGACATTAACCGATTTCAAATATTCTTTATGTAACATGGCGTTTGATTCCGTATGAAATGTCGCAAACTATTCATATTTTAAGATTTTATGGAATAAAAAAGTGCATCGTCAGCGTCAAGAATGTTTTAATTTTTTGCAATGCACAATTTCTCATAATTCGATTTTCCAGTGCACAGTTGAGATATATTCAAATTCCAAAAATGCTTTCTTTAGATATTAATAAGCAAATTCCAAATATTGACTATATTTTGCATTAAATGGTTGTAGATATGATATTAATTTTGCTTAAATTTCATATTAACAAATTATTAAAATGGTACGGCAGTTACTGCGCGTTTCAATGAATTAATCGCTCAACAAATGCCAAATGAACAATAACGGTAAAATTATCCACTACTAAATCGAATTAATTCATTTAAAAGCAGCTAAAATAATGAAGTGATGAAAACAAGTAATCGGTTAAGAATAGGTCAATCTCAAATGCGTTCTCACTCCATGTAGGTATAACTGAAAGGGTGGCAAGAGCCTAGAATGAAAATTAAGAAAAACGTACGAGAAATTGAGAATACAGTCAAAGTCTTTATTGCGAGAAATGCTTTTTCAAAATTTTCAGAGTTACAAATTTTCAGACGAGAATGTGAAACAGAATAATAACATTAACCCTTTCAGGGGTGGTGGAACCTTTACGTCCCACCTTTTTGTTCGTAGTTTTTTTTATGGATTTCTGGTGCATTTTACAGTTTTTGGCATACATGCGTTTATTTTCAGACTCTTAAGGATCCATGTTATATAATTATAATAGAAAACTGTGTTAAATTGTTTATTTTTAAGTAGTTTTGAACAATTGATCACCAAAAAACTAGTTTTTTCCGAATATATTCGGCTATTCTTTAACTCAAAGTCCAACACCCTTGTCAAATTTTTAATATATTTTCTACACGTAGCACGATAACGTATACAGGGTGCACAGTGCTCCAGTTTTTTTCTTAGTTTCCCCTTTTTCCGTGCAATTCCCCTTTTTTCTCCCTATTCTCAAAAAACTTCCCCTATTTTCCCTTTTCTCTTAAACTATACGATATTTGAAAATATAATATTTGAATGACGCGGAAAATTCTCCTAAATTAGTAAGTGTACCCATTATTGAATAATCATTAAATCAATTATAGCACCTAAATAAATTATTTATGAATAAATAAGGTACCAATAAGATTGCAAAACGTGTAGTACATTTTAAGTATTAGAAGTTGAACACTTTATATACCTACCTAATTGAAAAATTGAATATTCCAATTTCATCAACTTCAATGTTAAATGTTCTAACTTGAGCAATTTTTAATTTGAATTTAAGAACACCGAAGAGTAGGGTTGTGTGAAAATGCTAAAACAAATCAAATCGTTGGAGCTGAGGGGATAAAAACTTGTGGGTTGGCATTCAACAAAAGTGAAAAAAAAAATTTAATCAGTAAAATTTAACGATTTCAAATTCAAAATATTTCCTATTGGTTAAAAATTATGACTTTGTTATGTTTACAGCTTTTACTAGTGAACAATAATAAAAAATTACGAAATTTAAAAATTAGCTTTTTGCACATTTTAGAAAAAAGTTGAATATGTTGAACCTGAAATTTATTCAGCTTGAACCACAGAAAAATTGGGACATTTTGCTTTTTCGGAAAAAAACTTTGGTCGCGAAATAGGATTTTTGTGATTTAATATTTTTTTACGATATTGGGACGTTATATATACCAAGAAAAAGATTTTTTCCATAAATAAAAAATAATAACATGTTTCTTTGGTTCAAGCTGAAGAAATTTCAGGATCAAATCAATCCAAAAAACATGTGTTTGTACATTTTCAAAAAATTTGAAATAAGGCAATTTTTTTTAATTTTCCAAATTTTAAATATTGTATATTTATAAAAGAGAACAGAAGATATTAACCGATTTCAATTTTTTTGCTTTACTTATTTTGGATGTCGGACTACAAATTGTTATCCCTCAGCTCGAACGATTCGGTTAATTTTAGCAATTTTACTTTGCTGTACTGAAGAGCGTGTTTTTACATTTACATTGAAAGTATTAATTATTGCAAGCAAGAAATTACGAATCTTGGAAAGAAACATTTATGAGAACGATGTTAGACATATCAAAATGTTGTATTTAATTAATTTAATTTTTTTATATCACTCTAAATGGATTTCCAACGACCTAAGTATATCCAGTTTTCAAAAATAAATTCTTTAATGGCAGAAATCATTGAAAAATCATAAGAATTATTTAAAAATATAACGTTTCTTATAAAAGGATTGTTTATTCTTTTCGACATATAAAAATAAATGTTTAATCTTTCCCCTATTTCTCCCTTTTTCATGAGGAAATCACCATATTTCCCCTTTTTTGAGCTCCAAAAGGAGCTCAAAAAAGGGGTGATCCCCGCAAAAATCTTTTTAGAATTTTCTGCAGGCTAGCCTTTTTTTAAAATTTGAATTTGTAGAAAATTGAGATTTTTCCATGTAAGTGCCAGAATCGCAACCAATGACTGCACAACCCCCCTCCTCTAAGAGCAAGTCGCGTACCAATTGAAAAAAAACGCTAATTTGATCCAAAATAGTCGCCATTTTGGATCTGCCATTTTGAATTTTTATATTCTGACATCAGAATCGAAATCAGCAACTCCGAAAAATCCCATACAGCAAGTTCCCTGTCAATCGTAAAAAAACTGCGAATCTTGACTAATATAGTGGCCGTTTTGGCTCCGCAATTTTGAATTTTCCCATTCTGACATCAGAATCGTAATTAGCGACCCCAAAAACCTATATGTAATCATTGATGACAGGAATTAGTCCAAGAGAAAAATGTGCCCCTCAGAGGGTTAAAAATGAAAATCATAATAGGAAACAAAATCAAAGTCAGGGACAAAGTCCACAAAGACAATTCTAAATTGGTCTAACCGAGATATCAAAATCAACAAACAACAATTTCAACCAATATTTCCAAATGGAAATTCTAGATTTTTTAATCCTAGAGTTCAAAATAATAATTCTGGTACCCAAAATAACTCGAAATTCACAGATTGAACACAATTCAGAAGAGAAGAAAGATAATAAATCGAATAATAAAGGAATAAGTAAGGATGATGAAAAAGTTAAAATGAATCCAAGTGCGCAGGATTTCATGCATCCGAATTTAGGAATTCGAAATTCAAATTATAGATCGCGAGAACCCATTACATGCTACAATTGCAGGAAAAAGAACATTTTCAACGCTATGGGTGGTATACAATAGAGCAGGGAAACGCAAACGGTGGCTATTAAAGGCGGAAAGTAACCAACGAAACCAAACACCGCCCGAATATCTAGATACAGGCACAAATGACTCGGACGAAACAAGGTATCACTTACTTACAGATTTTAAAGATCATAAATTTAGAGTGTTAGTTGATACAGGTACAACTCATTCATAAATTGGTGGAAAAATTTTAAAGACAGTAAAGAAATTAGATTATGAAATTAAGAAACCGATAAATAATACATTAATGGTCGCAAATTGTCAAAAATTAAAAATAATAGACAGGTATTGATCCCAATTGAATTAGGTCATATTGAAAAATATTTATTGTTTTGAATCGTACCAGACCTTAGATCGATAGAAATACTAGATACTGATATGATAGAAATAATAGGCTTGAAAATGGACTACGAGAAAAATATTTGATGGTTGCCAGAATTACCACAAATAAAGTATACAATAGAAACGAATCCAATTAAAATGTAGGAACCGGTTATAAAGGGTATCAAGCAGGATAGAGATATGCAGAAAAAGGAAAAGAAATTTAGATTCAGATCAAAGGTTAGCCCCTTCTTACAGGAATTGCACGAGACTCAATCCCGCCAACATGCCGGCTGGCAAAGAGAGTACAGGGGCATCATATTATTGTGTATCAACAAAAATAAGAGAATTTATGTACGAGGAAGTAGGTAGACTTTTAGAAGAAAAAATTATAGACTCATCTAATACTGACTAATCGAACGCTATAGTAATGATAAAAAAGTCTAACGGGAAGTGTAGATTTTGTTTGCATTTTAGGAAAGTTAATAAAGTAACTTGAAAAAATTCATACCCAATTCCTGTAATTTCGGCAATATTAGACTCACTGAGGTCGGCAAGGTACATGATGAAATTAAATCTTCGTTCGGCATATCATCAAATACCGCTGGACTAGGAATAAAAATCAATTACAGCCTTAACCTTCCCGGGCAAGCGAATGTACCAGTTTAAAAGGATGCTATTTGGTTTGGCTAATGCTCCTGGTACATTTCAGCGCCTAATGGACAAATTAATAACACCAGATCTAAAACCACATGTATTTTTCTATCTCGACGACATAATAATAGTCTCAACAAATTTTGAAGAACATCTAAAATATTTAGAAATCGTGTTAGATAAATACATGTGTGCAGGTACAACGACAGGTTTGGATAAGTGCGAGTTTGGATGTGCCGTAATATAATATTTAGGATTTAAAGTTAGTGAAAAGCGTTTACAAGTAGATGAGGATAAAATAAAGACAATTTCAGATTTTCCAAGCCCAAAGACAGTTGAACAATTTAAAAGATTAATAGGAATGGGTTCATGGTATAGACAATGTCTTCCGAAAATTTGCAGAGATTATAGAACCTCTGCAAAAATTATTAAAGAAAGAATTAAAGTGGGAATAGACTAACAAACAGGAGCAAGTAGATGTTTAAATGGGGCAAAACGTAAATACTCAGCTCCAGAAAAAAGTGTTTAGCCTTAGTCTGGGCATTTGAAAGTTTAGGCCATATTTAGATAATTATTCTTGAAATGGTTGCATAATTTAAAAAATCCAACAGGTAGATTAGCAAGATGGGCTTTAGAATTACTAGAATATGATTACGAGATTGTTTACAGTAACGGAAGTTCAAACCATGTCCCAGACGCATTATAAAGATCAAATGAAAAATAAATGTTTCAAGTATTTTAGATAGTGTCATAGAATCCAAAGAAAAAGAGCTCGAAGAAATTGAGGATAATTGGTATAAAATTAAAATGTTGCATGATAAAAATAAGCCAGAAGAAAGTCCAAATTGGTGAATAAGCGACAATCAATTACATTTCTATAGACCCGACCCTTTACAATCAAGTTTAGCTTTGGAAAGCAACCTGAAAGAGCTTAGTGAACAGGTTTTAATTGAGAATCACGACAATAAACAAGCAGGTCATTAAGGTATAGAAAAACTTATGCAAAAATGTCTGCAAATTATTTTTGGCCTGGAATGTACTCTGAATCATTGAAATATGTAAAGGAATGTGACATTTACCAAAGGATTAAACTGAAAGTAAATAATCAGATAGGTTTAATGGGGAAAAAAATAATTGAGGAACCATGGACAGTGGTAGCATCAGACATGATGGGTCCGTTACCAATGACAAAGTCGAGAAATCAATATATTCCAGTCTTTGTTACTAAATGGGTAGAAATAATTCCGGTTAAAAATAAACTAGCATCGACAATTGAAAAAGAATTTCATAAACGTATAATTTGAATATGAAGTAGCCATTTTTTGAAAGGATTTACACCAGCCTTTTTAAATTTAGGAAGAAAACTCCAACCGGTACAAGCATTAAATAAAGGTTTAGAAGACAAAAACGAAATAGAATTTCAAGAGTCAGAAAAACGTGCAGATAGGATACGAAAATTAAAAATAATTCAAGAAGTAGTTGAAAATTTAGACACAGCGAACGAAATACAGTCAAAATATTATAATTTCAGACACAGATCGATAAGATTTGAAATTGGCGAAAAAGTTTTAAAAAGTAATAAAACATTATCAAATAAAGGGGAAGGAATGGCTAAAAAGTTGAACAAAAATTTTGAAGGTCCATTCTTTATCAAAGCAAAAGTTTCACCAACCATTTGCGAAATAAAAACAAAAAATGGTAAATCATTAGGTAATTTAAATGTTAAAGATAAGAAAAAATATAATGTTAAAAAATGAATTCGAATTTTTTCTTTTGAGGTGGCATGCATATAGACAAATTACATACAAGCCAAGAAAATCGCACAACAAAAAACAGGAAGAATATCTAATTAGAGGAAAATAGACAAGAGACCGATCGTTAAGTGTAAGGACTGCCTTCGCGATCGACAAGGTGAGGAACTCCTCACTCACACATGTAGGAAATGGGTTGACTTATTACAGCCCACTAATAACGAAAGTTTAGAAGAAAAGAGGGAGAGACGGCAGGAGATAAGCGAAAGAAAGCAGAGGTAGATAGAGAGATTCACAGGACATTAAAAAGGATTAGGGAGGCGGAAATCGTAAAACAGGAAAGAATAGCAAGGGAAGAAGCGCATCCGCTCGCATACATGCAAGCAAGAAAAGAGGGAAGAAAGTATCACGAAAAGATGCAGGAAAAGTGTACGTGGAACGTTTAAAGGGAGGTTGAATTACCGTAAAGGACTGGACAGCGATGCAAGAGTGGAAAGAAGAGGAACGAAAATCATTGATGGGAATATGAACAAAAGAATTGATTAAAAAATTAGAAAAATATCAGAAGAAGAGAGAAAATTGTGCAGAATTAAAGAGAAGATAGACGAAAGAAAGCAGAATATCAGAAGATACTGAAATCTTGATTGAAAAACAATTTAAATAGTAAAATAGTTAAATATTGGAAAAAAATAGTCAGAAATCAAGATTTTAGAAATAGTCAAATCAGTTTAAAGATTCAAAAAGACACGTTAAAATAAGATAAAAATGGAGAGAGAATTGAGAAAATAATAGTATATTTTTAACCGTTTTTTTTTGAGGTAGGATTTTTTAATTTTTTGTTATAGGAAAGAAGAAAGATGGAAGACATCGAGATGCAGCAATGCTGTCACTGTAAGATGATGGTTCCCGTAGGGCTCTATGTCTTCCACGACATCTACTGTGGCGAGAGATGTACGAATAACGCGGCTCAAAGAAAGGCGTCGCAGGATGTCAGCAGAACCTGTTCATCGATAGATGTGCCTGTAAAGACGCAGCATCCTATCAGCGTTACCCATCGATGGTCTGGATTGATTACCGGAAACCTTTCGATTCAACCTCCCATAGACTTATCATCTGTCTGTTGGAAAGCTTAAAGGTTCAACCACACATTGTGAGGTGCATAGAGAGATTAATGCCGTCTTGCGAAACCAGATTTACTATCTCATTTGGAAAACGTCGTGTAATCACTAACAGTGTCACCTTTCAGAGAGGTATGTTTCAGGGCAACACCATGAGCCCTCTCCTCTTTGGCTCACATTATTGTCACTATCTCTCGCACTTCGCCATTCCGAAGGGTACCTTTGCGACAACCCTGGAAATCGAAAACATAAGGTCACTCATGTATTTTACATGGATGATCTTAAGATCTATGCTAAGAATCAAGATAAACTACATCTAGCTCTAGACATTGTCAAAGAGTACACCCAAAAGATTGGAATGGAGTTCAGGTTAGAGAAATGCGCCAAGGTTTATTTGAAGAAAGGAAAACTTAATGGCATCCCCGAAGACCCTGAGCTCGTCGAAAGAAGCGCTGTACGACACCTTGGCGCTGGACAGACCTATACATACCCGGGCGTGCCGCAGAGCCGCATTCAGGACGTGACATCTATAAAGGATACTCTCTGATGCAGATAGAAACGTCTCTTCCGAACTGTCGGCAAGGAAAAAAGTATCTGCGACGAACATGCTTGCCGTTCCAGTAGTACTCTATTCATTTGGAGTGGTTCTATGGACGAAGGACGAGCTCAGATCCCTTGATATCGAGTCCCGAAAGGTTATGCACATGAGCAAAGAATGCACCTTAACCCTTTGCGACGCGAATTTTTTTTTCATTGTTAATACTGTTATTTTTAGCTTTATATAGGTTTTCGGGGTCGCTGATTCTGATTCTGACGTCGAAATTGTAAAATTTAAAATAGAGGATCCAATATGGCGACTTTATTTGGCTAAATGTTATGTTTTTTTTTATATTGGCCTAAAACGCCTAAAGGGGATTTTTGGGATCGCTGAGCACGATTCTGACGTTAGAATTCTTAAATTCAAAATGTCGGATTCAATATGGCGACTGTGCTTGGCTGAATTTCATGTTTTTTTTATATTGGCCTTAAACGCTTTGCAAGGGGGTTTTTGGGGTCACTGAACACGATGATGAAGTAAGAAGATCAAAATTCAAAATTATAATTCCAATTTGTGTTCGTCACGGTTCTGACGTCAGTACTGCAAAATTAAAAATGGCGGATCTAATATGGTAACTACATTTGGTGTCATTTCTTTACACGTTCATAGTGCATTGTGCTCCCTCTCTGAATTACCTAGAACTAACAACGTAGACGTGGGGAGCAGCTAGTTCCATCTTTTTTTTTTGTTTGTATTTTTTTTTTTTTTTTTTTTTTTTTTTTAAATTTTTTTGGGTTTTTGTATTTTTGTATTGTTTTTTATTTTTACATTTCACATTTTTTACCGTCTAAGGTTTTTGGGTAAATCGAGTTTTATACTGACTGTAACACAATTTGCCAATTTCGTAAAAAATGGTTGCCATTTCGTGGGCGCCATTTTGAATTTTTGAATTCTGACATCAGAATCGTAATCAGCGACCCCAAAAACTCTTGTGAATCAAGTTTTATGCTCATTGTAACCAAATTCGCAAATTTCGTAAAAAAATGGCTGCCATTGTGTAGCCGCCATTTTGAATTTTCAAATTCTGTCATCAGAATCGTAATCAGCGACCTCAAAAACCACATAATCTATTTTTATGCTCATTGAGAAGTTATCCCTGTCTCTCAGAATCTTTTATAGACCAACATAATAATAAACTCCATTTTTGCATATTTTGAATTTTTTTTCTCGAAAAAACTCACTTACGAAAAATTCTTTAAAAAATATATTGTTTAGTTCAATGTTTGAGATACTTGCAAACAAATTTTTAGATTTCTAGGACTTTAAGTTCAGACACAGCCGAATTTATTGTAAAAAAAACGAGATTTTCGAGTTTTAATTATTTATAACTAATGAGTAATTAACAAATTCACATAATTTTTTGTGCTAGTTGTAATCTTTGCATCCCTAAGAGTTGATTAAAAGAAAAAATTCGTATTTATATGTCAACGCTTACTAGAAATATAATAAAAACTTAGGAGAAGTAGGTGGGACGTATACGTCCCACTGCGTCGCAAAGGGTTAATCCTTGTTTGGCACACCTCCCTGGAGTAACGTACTTGACACATGGGGTCGCTCACGACCCCAGCGTGAAAAATTGATATAAATCACAAAGTATTGAATATTTTTACTTGAAAATTATTTCATATATTTTTGAATACTTAGTTTAAAATACCATATAGGTTATATAGCTAAATATTAAATGTAAATAAACAAAAAAAAAATGGTTGAAATTGCATGCAGGTGAAAAATGCCAATTTTCATTTAAAACATCATAACTTTTGTTTCCCTCGATAGAATTAGCTAAAAATTGAACTGTGGCTTCTTCTAATGTATTGGTACAAGGCAAAAATTAGCGTGAAAAAAGTTCTTTTAAAAACGGTATTTATTCCGGGAAATGAAAGTGGGAATTTCGTGAAAAATTGAACTACGTGTTTTTCCCAAAATAACATCATTTATTTATCATAAAAAAGCTGAAAAACATTCGAAGTACTTATAATCTACGCATCTAACTAACTAGATTTATTATTTTAAATATCAAAGCGAAAAAGAGAGTGAGAGGTACATATGCAGTTATGAGGTAGATATGTTATATACTGGGTATTTTTTTAAACTTGAGACATCGAATTATCACAGATTCAGACTCTCCTTTATGAAATACGTAAGTTTTATTCGCAAAATTTTTTTCGATTCGCGAAAAAAACACCCACCCCCTGCCAAATAGCGGCGGGGGGGGGGGGGGGGGGGAGTAAATTTCTTCAAAGTCGCTTTTCGCCCTTGAAAATAAAAAGTTTTTATTACGGATATTTTTTTCACACGATGCGTATTTCTTGAGATATTTCGATATCTCAAGTTTAAAAGAGCACCCAGTATATTAAAAAAAGTATAACTTTGCAAAATATGATGTTCCAACCTTATTTTTTAATTTACAATCAAAATATACGCAGAAAAAAATTCACTCCAAATTTTCATTTTCAAACGTATTTGGCACACCGGGGTCTTGAACGACCCCAGGCGACTTTGAACGACTGCTGTATGGAGATGAACCGACCCAGACTTACGCTCTATGCCTTGAAAGTTAGTTTAACATCCGAATTGTCGATATATGGGGTCGTATGCGACCCCCTGCGCCAAACAAGGATTAAGTCTTCTGTTCCGCGACTTCACATTACACGCCGTCAAGGTGGTCGCGGAATACTGAATCTTGAATGTCTTCATAACAGGATTATTCTCAGTACAGCACATATAGTCGCAAATGGACAAGACCCTCTTTTAAAAATTGTCAGGAAACACGAAGAAGTGGTCAAAGGGACGTTTCTATACAAATCAGCGGAGGAGCATCAAATCTTATCCATCTCGAGTACTTCACTCCTGAAGGCACGGATTAAGAAAGCACAGGAGAAAAACTTCAGCGAACAGCTTCTCGACAAGAGGATGCACGACATATTCCACAGAAATGTGGAGGATCAGTCGATGTCTTGTGAGTTAACGTTTGCTTTCCTTAACCCTCTGCCTGGTCATTTGACCGTTATCGTCAAAAATCGTCAAATGGGGCATGTAGAAAGGGAAGAACCAATAGTAGTGCTCATTTACGTAACGTGATGTGTGTAAGTGCGAGAGAGCTGTATCGTATAGCTATTTTGAGGGGCCCAAGTGCCCCTCCGTAGAAACTTTAAAAATAATAAATAAATTATTATTATTAAAAAATACTCAAAATGAAGTATCAGTACTAAAGTTGAAGAATATTCAAGTAAATTGCTCAAA
>CAKNWW010296699.1:0-12239 GCA_932074435.1 Andricus kollari | reverse complement strand
CCCCCCCCCCCCCCCCAAGACGCTAGTTGACAACCATAGTTTTGTTTTAACACTCTTCCCCCCTAAAGTAATGTAGCCATTGACTAAACACGGAGCTCACGCTTATTGTGCGTTTTATCGCGTTTCTAAGCTTCGGTCATGAATCAAGAATAATTGCAAATATTAAAATATCAAACTTTGTAGGCCTAAATGCGCTCAAAGGAGGGGAAATAGAGAGATTTTTCACAAAATTGCGAACTGATAGGGGTGTCAATTCTTTCGCATAAAATGAATGTTGACATCATATTCAATTCAATATGAAGCGCTTTAAATTCTGAAGATTTCATTTCGAAATATGTTCCATTTTCACACAAAAAGTCGATTTTTCAACTAAAAAAAGATTTTCTGCCAAGAATTATAAATTTTCAACCCAAAAAGACGAATTTTCTACCAGGAAGTTGAATTTACAACAACAAAATTAATTTTCAACCAATCAGTATCATTAATAACCAAATAGTTGAACTTTCAAGAAGAAAAGACAAATTTTCAACAACATAGATGAACTTTTAACTAAAAGGTAAAATTTTCAAGACAAGAAAACGAATTTGTTAGAAGACAGAAGAATTTTCAACGAAATAGTATATTGCATTACAAGTGGTAGGCGATGGCCTTTTCGTGATAAGTGCAGTGTTTTTAGGACGAGTCGTAGGTGAGGGCACCGAAGGTGCCTGAACGCACAGAACATTATTGCACCACATGATGCAATATTGTGCAATGTTGCTAAAACAAATTTGGCGTGTTTCTACGCGTAAAACATTGTTGCAACATATGATGCAATATTGCGCAATGTCGCGAAAACGAATTTTACGTGTTTCTAAGCATAAAACATTGTTACAATGCCGCGAACATGAATTTCACGCATAAAACATTGTTGCATCATATGATGCAATATGGCGCAATTTCGAGAAACGAATATTACATGTTCCTAAGTGTATCCACTATAATGTAGGACGTTCTAGAACATTTTAAAACATTGTTGCATCATATGATGCAATATTGCGGAATTTCGAGAATCGAATATTGCATGTTCCTAAGTGTATCCACTATAGCGTAGGACGTTCTAGAACGTTTTAAAACATTGTTGCATGATATAATGCAAAACCATTTACTCTATTCAACTCTAGATTCCTACCTTACCGACATCGAGATGATTCTAGCTGTAGTGGTTAGTGCCCGTGCTAATTTTTTTCTAGAAAAGTGGATACAAGAGGGGTACTGGACCTACTTTACCGATATCGAGAACATTCTACAGCTCTTAGAGATGGTGGGATGGTGGGTTAGGGATGATGGTAGATATATTACTATCTGTTAATAATTGATTTGATGTTATTGTTTCCCTTTGATTGACCTTCGGGCTTCATTGATCATCGCATGGCATCCTCCCAATGTTTCTTCTCGTTCAAGGTTCCTTTTCTGTTTATGAGTTTTGGGGTCTACCTTTTAGCTTGTGTGGTGACTCATGTTGTCGCTTGATCGTGCCTTGGTGGGCGGCTGCCGGGCTCCCTCCTCGGAGAGAGCTAAGTTACTATCAAGGTGTAGGCTGGGTGGCTGGTTTTCGGGGTTGCAAAGATGGGAGATCAATTGTGCGGAAATTCAAGTCAGTGGCTCTTCAAGTCCCAATTTAATTGTTTTTTGTGATTTCCCGACTCGATCGTCTTCTAGTGTTGCAGGAAGTGACGAGTCGGATGACGTATCACCTCCGGTCGCGTCGGGATCGATCGTTCGGTGAACGATCGTGGTCGTAGCTTCCGAAGGCTACATCTGTGCCAATTTTCACCAACAACCAAAACCTTTTTTTGGACATCAAGGGAGAGCCTCATTGGATAGGATCGAGGACTCGTATCCTGAACTAAATCGAGGCAAGGTATTGAGAAGTGCGGGATCCCGGTGAGAAATTATCTGGTTCCTTTTCGTTGACTATAACTTGACTGAACATGACTCCTTCGCTATCCCACGCCAGTCCGTCATTAATTCAAAACATTTTGGTCCTTCGAGCCGGATAGTGGGTTGGCGAGGGGAGCATGAACTTAAAGTAAGTTTTCCTTTTTTTAAATTTCATAGTTCTAGTCAATTATTTGACGTTTTTTGACGAATGCAATGTTATTAATGTATTTCGAAAGAGTTTCTAATAGGAAAAATATCCTACGTATATGGAATGACATTTTTGTGTAAAAAAGGAACGCCTTTCAACATTGAGTTTAAAAAATAGACTTAGCTCACGATAAATTATGTTAGTAAAGTATCACATGAATTATACAGAATAAAAGTTCACGTAGAGGCTTATTATTTATCTCATTTATAATTATCATTATCTCATCATTATAATTGCATGACGTGCAATTTTTAACAATTTCGATGTGAAATTCTTGCGGGTTGCATACTTTGGTGCACTTTGGAGTTCAGCCTTGAAGCTTTAAATTCAAGTATGCAATTTGAACTATTCTCGGGATGCTGATTGTTTGGATTGAAATGTCTACCACATTTGAAATTTTGTGTTTTAACACTGTACATTTAAAATTTCATTTTGAAGGTAATAACATTAAAATATAATATTTAATCGTTAAATTATTCGTATATTGTGAACTTAAACTCTACAGGTTTGAATCCTTATTTTCAAAATATTTAAATTTTGTATCCTCTCAAGGTTTCGAAATTTCTTGAAATTCATAGAAATAATGTAATCTTTTGAAAATCAATGATAAGATAGGAAAGTTTTAGCAAGAGAGATTGAAGTAAAGAGAAAGAGCGTATTGAAAGGATACAAGGTTCATTGAGATATGTCTGAGCAATTAATTATTCTCATGATTTTTATAGTTATTTTCATAGACATCAATTTTGTTTATTGTTTCGAACGAATAGAACAACCTTCCTCAAGATTTATATTTAATTTACGTTTAAAAAACATCCTTTAATTTCTTGGTACTTGAATTGATAAAGTTGATAATGGACTGTTTGCAACATTGCAAACGCTTTGAGACGGGCTCTTAAACATGACAAACATATTGATGGTTGATGATTTGCAACATTGTCACCGCCTCGAAACAGGCTCATGCATGACAAACTGACTTACTGACTGTGTGAATGCTTGTAACATTGCAAACGCTTCGAGACGGGCTCTCAAGCATGATAGACATGTTGTTGGTTGATGATTCGCAACACTGTGACCGCCTCGAGACAGG
This sequence comes from Andricus kollari, assembly GCA_932074435.1. Classification (NCBI taxonomy): domain Eukaryota; kingdom Metazoa; phylum Arthropoda; class Insecta; order Hymenoptera; family Cynipidae; genus Andricus; species Andricus kollari. Next base: position 9,021 of record CAKNWW010296699.1, on the reverse strand, counting down.
CTTAGGCATGACAAATTGACTTACTGACTGTGTGATTGTCCTCAACATTGCAAACGTCTCGAGACAGGCTCTCAGGCATGATAACCACAATGCTGGTGGATTGTTTGCAACATTGCGAACGCCTCGAGACAGGCTCTCAGGCATGACAGACATGTTGATGGGTGATGTTTTGCAACCTTGTGGCCGCCTCGAGATAGGCTCTCAGGCATGACAGACATGTTGATGATTGTTGTTTTGCAACCTTGTGGCCGCCTCGAGACAGGCTCAGGCATGACAAACTGACTTACTGACTGTGTGATTGTTTGCATCATTGCAAACGCTTCGAGACGGGCTCTTAAGCATGACAGACATATTGATGGTTGATGGTTCGCAACATTGTGAACGCCTCGAGACAGGCTGTCAGGCATGACAAACATATTGATGGTTAATGATTAGCAACATTTTGACCGCCTCCAGACTGGCTCAGGCATGACAAACTGACACACTGACTGTGTGATTGTTTGCAACATTGCAAACGCTTCGAGACGGGCTCTCAAACATGACGGACATATTGATTGTTTATTTGTTGCAACATTGCAATCACTGTGAAACATGCTCTCAGGCATGACAGACTTATTTCCCATGACAGCTTATGAATTTATCTTGTTGTTTTGTTATTTATCTTTGCCTAAATCTTAATTAAAGTTTGACTAGCTAACTTTGAACTTTTCCATATATTACTACATATATTGTGATTGTTTGCACCTTTGCAAACGTTTCGAGACGGGCTCTCAAGCATGACGGACATATTGATTGTTGGTTTGTTGAAACATTGCAAGCACTGTGAAACATGCTCTCAGTCATGACTGACTTATTCTCCATGACAGATTATGTATTTAATCTTGCTGTTTTGTTATTCATCTTTGCCTGAATCTTAATTAATGTTTGACAAGCTAACTTTGGACTTTTTCCGGGGTCCCTGCATTGCAATGGGGGTTCAAACTCTCTTTCTTTCCTTCTCATTTTCTGTCGTATTATGTCCGCAAAATGAAATCCCTGATTGGGGTTCTGTTTTGTCATTGAGATTGGTTGCAGCTCTGCAAACGTTGCACAATTCATGAAGATTCGTGCACATGTCTCATCATGAGAGTCATGGACCTTTGAAGAGAAAATTGGCATTGGTAACTTCGATCACACATATAAAGAACCTTCTTCTCACATTTCTGAAATTCAAGTGTTTCTACAACAGCGGATTCGAGCAATTGGGGCTGCCGCAACGTTGCATACGCTAATGAGTGAATCCAGGGACAGTTCCATCGCCTCAACCTAGAACGCCTCGCAAGGCTCGAAAAATGAAGTCGTGGGTCTTAATTACATTTGTCAATCCCTCCTATGCTGCATGTAACCCAAACCACTTCATCGGTAATTTTCAAAAGTGGCATATGCTTAATGCTCCTGATAGGCATCAAGCTGCAATTCGACTATGTTCATGCTTTGATTGTCATAAGATGGGACATGGGAGTCGTAACTGCCCTTCGAAGACTGGTTATCGTCTACGCTATAAACAGCATTATATCACAGTTCATGAAGTCATGACTCGTAAAAGGCTTTCGACTGAAGACTCGGCTCCCTCAACCACTAATAAAGCTCGGTTGTATTTGAAATCCGATTATTCGGCCTCTTTCTGATAAGTTCTACTTGCTACAGCACAAGCCGCTGTAAAGACCTCGGATGGACATCAATTTTGAACAAGCCCTCCTCAACCCTGCTCTGAGTCCAGCTCTTTGTTCCGCGGATCCGTTTACATGTTGGTTTACCACAACAGGCGATCAATATTCTCATTAACACGGTTACAAAATAAACCAATCAAGATTGTTCCTAGACGCGTGGCCCTACATCTCGAATCTCGGCAATCATTGTTACTTGTGGAAGTGAATGCTCTTGTTCTTCGCGATCTTCGTGTGATCGCTCCATCAGATAAAGTTGCGGATAGGGATTGGCATCAGAGCCAGGGGCTTCCCTTGGTGGATCCAAGGTTCATTGTACCCTAACCCATCGATGTACTCTTAGGAGCTCATTTACGGCTCACCTCTTCTAGATGCTAATCGTCAAGGATCGCGAGAGGCTCCCGTCGACCTTCGATTCGTTTTCAGGCGGATCGTGATTGGTCCGGTCGGATCCTCTTCACCTTCAGATGAATCGGGCCATTCCGGAACCGTACTGACGTTAAGTCTTCGCCAAGGGGACAACCTTGCTAGCCTCCTGAATCGATTCTGGGTAGTAGTATCAGGGTGGTAGTATCAGGGTAGTAGTATCGAATCGCTGATTTCTCTCGAGGATCAGGAAAGGGAGCGAGCTTTTACGGACGGACTTAGACGCGGTAATACGGGCAGATACATCGTACGCTTTCCTCTTCGACAGGCCTGTATTCGCACCTTGGAAGAGTCTCTGCTGAGATTAGGGTAATAAAAATAGACTTATGTACTTATGCTTCGATTGATTAATTCCGTACGCGAGGAATCGGACCTCTTTCATGGGGTCTGCTACGCTTGGCCGGACTCACGAAACGTTTTCGGTTGTGTTCAAATAGATGATCCTTCCCGTTGGCCGAGTTCTGTCGCCAATCGAATTTCAGAGATCCAGCGAACTCCTTTTTAAAATTTTTTGACGCTACATCCCTACAAAGGAAAATTCAGATGTAATGCCACTAAATAAATAAAATGGACTGTGCCGAAACGTAATCATCAAAATGGACACGAGACAGTCGACAGCCGACCCTTCCCTACTTCGATGTAGGACATGGCATTTAGGACGGGTAACCAATCTTAGTCCCGGACACGAAGGACTTGTGCGATCTGCCACGGTTAAAACTTCCATTGGAACCTACAATCGTCCCATCGTCAAATTGATCTGATTCCCAGTCGTGCGCTGAATCTATACGGCCAATTGTGCTCCATGGCGGACGGAACTAATTTTTTCCTTATACATGGAAATTCATTGTGTGCGTCGTGGCGGGCGGCACTAAACTCTTGACCTTTGTACGTGGAATTTATTTCGTTCGGTGAACGAGGCGGGCGGATGTTAATAATTTATTTGATGTTATTGTTTCCCTTTGATTGACCTTCGGGCTTCATTGATCATCGTATGGCATCCTCCCAATGCTTCTTCTCGTTCAAGGTTCCTTTTCTGTTTATGAGTTTTGGGGGCTACCTTTTGGCTTGTGTGGTGACTCATTTTGTCGCTTGATCGTTCCTTGGTGGGGGGCTGCCGGGCTCCCTTCTCGGAGAGAGCTCAGTTACTATCAACGAGTAGGCTGGGTGGCTGGTTTTCGGGGTTGCAACGATGGGAGATCAATTGTGCGTAAATTCAAGTCAGTGGCTCCTTAAGTCCCAATTTAATTGTTTTTTGTGATTTCCCGACTCGATCGTCTTCTAGTGTTGCAGGAAGTGACGAGTCGGATGACGTATCACCTCCGGTCGCGTCGGGATCGATGATTCGGTGAACGATCGTGGTCGTAGCTTCCGTAGGCTATATCTGTGCTAATTTTCACCAACAACCAAAACCTTTTTTTGGACATCAAGGGAGTGCCTCATTGGATAGAATCGAGGACTCGTATGCTGAACTATAACTTGACTGAACATGACTCCTTCGCTATCCCACGCCAGTCCGTCATTAATTCAAAACACTATCAGATACCATGAAAAAAACCTACCTTACCGATATTCTACAGCTTAGTTTCTAGAATATTCCTAATGACGTCATCAAATTCTACTGCGCAATTTTTTTGTTGGTTAACAAGTTCAAGGCCATTTTTTATGACGCATTACATTTTACCTTGCAAAAAAAACATATCCTAAACGTGTCGATTATAATGTAGAATCTTCCAGAACTTTTCTGTATCATATGATGCAATATCTGACAATATTGCGCAAAAGTCCCCCAGAAATTATGGTACAGGGCTATGTATGACATCCTGTTTTGTCTATATAAAAAATTTATTTTATTGTTTCCTCGTAGATAAGTCTTTAACTTAAAATCCCTGTGTTTATTTAATATGAATTTATTTTCGAAAAACATTCTGCAGTCTAGAAACATCTGAAACTTTAGGATAAAGTGGCAGATATATTATTAGAGAACATTCTACAGTTAAAGTGGTTCATGTTCGTGCTAAGTTTATAAAACATTTGAATGATGTCATCCTGAATTCCTACCTTAACAACATAGATACAAGAGGGGTACTGGACCAGGGGGACTGAACCACTTTTACAAGAGGGCTACTAGGCCAAATCTATGTATTTAGATGTGGGATACTGGACCACTGATACAAGAGGGCTACTGAGCCATTTTTACTAGAGTAAGATGCATCTCTACTTCGCCGACATCAAAAACCATTCCACAGCTGTCACAAAAATAATATGGCGCAATTGTACGAGCCAAATTTGTCTAAGCAACTTTTCTACACGTATCTAGAAAAAGTTCCAAAAACATTCTACATGTAGTTGGATAATAATAATCTGAGGATATATAATAATTCATAATTATTTAATATGTGTTTGGTTATTTGGCAGTGCTTGCTCAATTGACACTACTGAAACACAGTTGAATTAAAGTATTTATTAAAGAACACTGGTTTGTTCGATAATGGCTTTCAGCGAAAATTGTATGATCGATGAAAAAACATTCATATTTGAAAATGTTGAGGATATGATAAAAAGATTAATAGCAGAGATGGTAATACGTATATGTATAGTGGAGGATTCTGTTTTATGACTACAAATGCATATATTGCTTTTCGCCAATGAAAAAAGGAGAAGGAACTCATTTAAAAAATATTTTACTCTTATTATATCACTCGTAAAAAATAAAAATGATGAATATGCCACAGCCAAGGCAATGAAGCATCAAATAAGTGCTGTAACGAGGGCTGTTATGTCAATTTGGAGGAGTTAGGTGAATATTGGAATAATGTGAATGTTGATTACATTACAAAGGAAACAAATTTTTGCTTCTTAAACTAACATTTTATGACATCATCTCATTGGTATAAGCATAAACGCCTATGGTTTAAATAAAGAAGAAGCAGTTTCAAGAAAGTCTACGAAACACCTTCTCATGATGAAGAAAAGAAAGGATGAATAATAATATGAGTGACGCAGAAGTTGCCAATGAAAAAATATCATCTATCATTTTTCACATGAATCAAAAACTTACAATTTATAAAATATAAAAACTGCATTTAAATAGGAAAATTAATTGCTTCAATTTTTATAAGCAGTTTAGAAAGAAAAACATACATAAGAGTGATAAGTAGTGAAATAAAACTCTGATTAAGGATTCTTTAAATAATAATAATAATAAAGAAATAATGACAGAGTTTTTAATTCAGAAAAATGAAGTTTCAACTCATAAGTGCAAGAGTACCATGTGATGTAATTGACTTATAAACTATAGACTAAATTAATTTTTATATTGTAAAAAAAATCAACTCATAATAGTGACAGCAAGGCATGAAGCATATGTGTAGGCTAGAGAGAGAGAGAGAGAGAGCTATGTATTAAAAAAATTTAATTCTAAAAAAATAATGTTGTAACATTTGCCAGATTGCAGAAGGCTTTGCCTCTGCAAATGAATTAGACCATGTAAACATTTTGCACGAATCTTGAAAATACCAGCAGATTCTTAAGAGATTTTATTACATCCAGTGGATCACAGTGAGAGATCAGTTTTTGGAATTTTTAAATAAAATTTTCAGAAAATGCGCTCCAGGGTATCCTTCGATAGATAGAATAAGAGGAATTCAAAAAACAAAATTTGAAAAATTGTTAATAATTTTTTTTCCGTTGTTCAGCGGGAATCGGACTTTTGTAACTTCCAGCGTTTTGTTTATCGAGGGAATTTTGAGCAAGGAAAGACTTCTCGCGACAAAAATGCGAAGAAAACGGTGATAAAGTTTTTGGGAAAGTTTCAGATTAAAATATTCAATAGTTTAGGAGTAGTTGTGATTTTAATTAATGTCGGCGCTGGACCTTTCAAGTGTACTATAGGACTCTGGGGCTTGCCGCCGTCACACGTTCTCGCGCTAGTGAGTTGTTGCTTACAATACGATATTAATTAAATTTCTTAGTAAATAACAATTTAACGATAGTAAGTTGACAAAATTCTCATGAAATAAAAAAAAAATCAAGTTAGTAATCATAAATTTTATTCAATTTTTAATTGTCCCTACAAATAAATATAAAACTAACATTCTGTATTTAATTTTTCTGTAATGATTGATTTTGAATTTTTTTAAATTTTGACGCAAAAAAAGCTAGAAAATTATTAGGTTTGCATATTACTTTTTTCCTTTTGTATAACTTAATTCTATAAAATTCTAGTAATAAAAATGGTTTATTTAATTAATTTTGTAAATTGCAACAACTTAATTTATTATGTTCTCTATCAATATTTAAACAAAAATAATTTGACAAAAAGGTTTGTCATGTAAGATAAACGAAGTAGAAATTTTGTTACACTTTATTTATTGGGAGTTGATGTAACTGTAGTAATTTCTTATTTAAATAGAAGAATTATTAAAACCTTTACCTTATTTTTGCAAGTTTTTCGTCATTTCGCGTCCATTTACTCTCTTCTGTTTCGTTTTCTACCTGGAAAAGCTTACGGTATATTTTTCATTTTAATATAATTGGAATTGTCAAAAACTTCGCCACTTTGCCACTTACTAACTGATCTGTTTTAATTTAGCGTGTGCATAGATTTGTTTACAAAGTCAATGTTCAAGGTCGCTTCAAAGTTAAATCGAATGCAGGTATAAACATTGTGTGTACATTAGAGTATTTATCTTACAGTTAAATCTAAATAAAACGCAAAAATACATAAAAAAATTAATACAATTCATGAGTGCTTTATCAACTTACTATCGTTAAATTGTTATTTACTAAGAAATTTAATTAATATCGTACTGTAAGCAACAACTCACTAGCGCGAGAACGTGTGACGGCGGCAAGCCTCAGAGTCCTATAGTACACTCGAAAGGTCCAGCGCTGATATTAATTAAAATCACAAGTACTCCTAAACTATTGAATATTTTGATGTGAAACTTTCCCAAAAACTTCATCACAGTTTTCTCCGCATTTTTGTCGCGAGAAGTCTTTCCTTGCTCAAAATTCCCTCGATAAACGAAACGCTGGAAGTTACAAAAGTCCGATTCCCGCTGAACAACGGAAAAAAATTATTAAAAAATTTTCAAATTTTTTTTTTTGAATTCCTCTTCTTCTATCAATCGAAGGATACCCTGGAGCGCATTTTCTGAAAATTTTATTTGAAAATTCCAAAAACTGACGAACTGAGTTCGAGTTGAAGTGAAAAACGGATTAGAATTGACCTTTTTTTAAAAGTCAGTTTTTCGGCTTTGATTTATAAACTAAAGAAGCTACAACTTTTTATCTGAAAAAAAATATGCGCAATAAAATTCCACATCCAGACATATCCTTTAAAAATTATAATTCGAAACTTTTGTTCAAAGCCTCCAGGGGACTTTGTTTTCGCACGAGAAAATTTTATGCGCCCTTATTGCATCCGGACACGCAATTAATACTTGGTAGTTTCATAATAATTTTTAAAATAATATTGATTTAACTATTTTGGGATGAAGAACATATAATTCGAAAGCTCTTGTTAGAATTTATGAAATAAAATCAGCTACATAAAATAATATAATGGACTGTAAGGAACGTTGAAATCATCTTTCGCATAATAGAGAAATCTGGTGAAAAGATTCAATTTACTTACTTGGAACATTGAAATAAAGTATCATGAATGATAAAATAAATTCAGCTATATTAAAATCTAATGTAAGAATACTGTAAAACAAACATTGAATATGATACAATGATCTAGTGATAACATGAGCATGTACTTTCTGAAACTCTTAAATCAACATTTAGGGAGATAGAAATTTAATTAAAGAATACTAAACATGCTGATTGAAGTATTGATTACGTATATTAAAATCCGCTATAATATGTAACAGCTGCAAATCTTGTTTTTTTCTTAGAACCAACATTTTAAAAAAATTTTTAGTTAAATAAATCCATTTAAAGGAACCAGGATTTCTGGTTAACAGAATAATGGAAATACAGTTGATTCAACTGTTCAAACTTAATAGACGAAACTTTGTTTCACTAAAACAGGAACCTGGGTTACCAAAGTTTATCATAGAGTGCGCCACCATCGGATACGCTGCTTTTTCTTGTAGTTGTAATCACGTTTTTCCCTGTTGAATCTTGAATTATTCTAAATCAGCTTAAATAAACTATTAGAATGTATGTGGAAGAACAAGAAGAATAGAGGTTGAGGAGAAGGAGGAGGAGGAGGGTAGAATAAATATTACAGTTAAGTCAAGTAGGTACTGAAAATATTAGATTCAATGATTATATGCTCTAAATCGTATGTTAGAGGTTTTAAAAGCTGTGTTAGGATTACTACACTTTCTTTTTGAAATTTGTGTGTGTGTATATGTGGCATTTGAATGTGAAAATGAAGGAGCACGTCACCTTCCAAACAACAAAAAACTAAGGAAACTGTAGGTAATGCCTTGTTCCTGCATACGAGATGTACCGCCACTCTCGGTGCTGCCCTCTGTGCTGAGCTTGATAAATCGCCTTCCTCATATAATATTGACTTTATGTAGGTCTTAAATCAACATTAAGTAATGAAGAAATCTCATCATGAACATACATACTGTTGATTCATCTATGTCAACTTAGTAAATGAAAACTTAGTTTCATTGGCAAGGGGTCTTGGATTAATAAAGATTATGATAGAGTGCACTACTATCGGGTACGCTGTTTTTCTTATAGTTGTAACCACGTTTCTCTTGTTGAATTTTAAATTATTCTCAATTAAATAAACTAGTAAAGCGTGGAACAAGGGACGGAATGGAGGAGGAGGAGCAGGAGGAGGGCAGACGAGGAGGTGGGTATGATAATGATGTAGTTACCCTGGCGGACCGGCCGAACGCAAAGATTACGCTGCAGCGTA
>CAKNWW010296651.1:0-12622 GCA_932074435.1 Andricus kollari | reverse complement strand
GACAGCATAAGATAATGCATTTGCCTATTATTGAAACTAATAATAACAGATGATTGCGGCTGTGGACAGTAATAAACTAAAAAAAAGTAATAGAATATCTAATGAGAATCATTAAAATTAAAATGTCTCATTTCGCACTAAGAATTGGAATGAGAAGTAATGTCTCATGGAGCACTTTCAAAAGGATGATACTTTAAATACTTTTAAAAGGATGAAGAAATGTTTCAATTCTTTATACTTACTTGTCTCCTTATATTTCGTCAACATTGTCAGACATTGTCACGTGGCTTCCGCTGTCATTGTAGTCTTCACTGTCGCTGTCACTCTCCTCTCCAACATTGATGATAATAGGTTGTGTGCACATTGATTTTGCGATATCAGATTGTTTTCCTCGATATTCATTTTCAATTTCTTGTAAATCCTCCATGGTTTCTTTACAGAATTGTAGTACGTCGTTAATTTTAAAAGTCTTATTATTTGTGGCAACCCGTTTCTTTATGTAAGCCCAAATTAATTCGATTGGATTCAGTTCACAATGAGCTACTGGAAGCCACAGCAGCTTCACTTCACCATTTATCACCTGTTGGGCTATTGTATCCAATAGATAAATTTTAAGGAATCGAAACTGTTGTGATAGCTTGTAAAGATCATCCCTTTTCATCTCATGGAAAGATCTTTTACCTGCTGGAATATCAACACCTTTCCGAATTAACCAATTGATAATCTCTTCTTTCTTCCATGCTGTCGTTACGTTTCTGAAGTTTGGATCCAGCATTGTGTGGTACGGTGCTTGATCAAGCACCAATACCGAATTTGCTGGCAAAACTGTCAATACGTGCCGGAACCACTCTTCAAAATGTTGAGCATTCATTTCACTGTGGTAGTCCGCTAATCATTTCTTCCCAATGAAACACTTCATGCAAAATTCTACAAAGCCATTTTCGTTCCCTATGTGCAAGAGTATAACTTTCTTGCCAGCACCTGAAGGAGTTACGAATCCCCCACGATAGTTCCCAATTCTTTGTACCCCGGAACTATACATATCAAAATTCGCGGAACTTTCTTCTGAAATACACTCCACCCAGCGACTTTTTAAAGTGTGATTTTCCCTGCACCACGACTCATCCGTGAAATAAATGGACCGATTCATTTCCTGATAAGATTGGATTAATCTCGAAAATTCTCTGCCACTTTCGAACTCTCCATTAATATTGGTTTCTTATCCAATTTCGTGTATAGGAAATTAATTTCTTTCAGTAATCTCCACAAAGTCGGTCTGGACATTTCTGGAAAATCCGGTACTTCTTCCCTCAATGTGACCAGAAGATTTTGTACCGTCGGAAACGTTTTCTTCATATCGAAGTCAAAAATCTTCCTCCTGATGGCTCCCAGAAAGAAACTGTCAACATGAATGCAAGGTCTTCCTGTCTTTTCATGCGGTTTTTTCAATTCTCCGTTTCCAGCTTCTCTTCTTACACGTTTGACTGTACTCTCTGAAATATCAAAACATTCTGCAGTTCGCTTAACCACATTTTAGTAATATTTCGTGTCTGAGAACCTGCTAGCGGCCTTCCTAAATTCGAAAAATCTTCTAACTTTCAGTACCATTTTTTTCTCTTCTACACTTAAAACGTACTTCTGTCACTACTGTTGCGCAACTGGAGAAATTGTTTTACCACGTTTTCATTTTCTTCGTTGACTTGACGTTCGTTTTGTTAATCGTTATCGACTAATACGTCTCTTTCGTTGTTATTCACTTGTTGTATTTCTTCCAGTGGACCGTAATTTCTTGATTCCATTTTTCTTGCAACTATATTTGCTTGCATATGGAAATTATTGGTGGGAACCAATAGCCGAAAATGTCCATCATGGTTTTGTCCGCCAGTGAATAACAGCCAAATTGTGGGCGATTCTTCAACGTGCACAACCCATGTAGAAACCGCCCTATTTGTCCCCATTTCAATTAGGGCAGTAGTCAGAATCTCACTAGAACAACTGGACTAGTAAGTTCTAGTCAGGACCCTTTAAGGCACTGCTAAGATTTTTTATTCCTTACGACCAGAAAAACCCTGCGTCCATCTAGTTAGGCCTTAATCTTGTGTTTGAGTCAGGCTGTAGTTGGTTCCTCATTTAGATATAAGAACGAAAAAATTCTAGTCAGGCACTGGTCGGGCCTTAGTCAGCATACCCCAGATAAACTTTCTGAAGATGGCGCTGCGGTATATACGATGCAGTGCCATCTTCAGAAGTTTGTATACACTAAATCATGCTTCAGTAAACAGGCCAATAGCTGCCCCAACAACATGTGACCGCAAACTGAATTTTATTTTCATCGGAAGAATCCGAGTGTTTACCACTTATAAACACATGTTTTTAATGAAAATAACACCACCTAAATTTGTATTAAATAAAGTTCAAGCAGTAGTTTTGATAAACTATATTTGTTATATGTACTGAATAGGGTTTGTGAATATAACCAAAAAAATTGGGTAATTTATTTTTTCAACTTTCACAATGACTTTACTTCGTTTAAAATAAAGACAAAATTGGTTTTAATACGTGAAATATAAGGGAAATAGTTAAATTCGTGCTGTGTATGTGAAACCCAGTGAAAAATAATGAAAATAATCATTTGTCATAGTAGAGTGCAAATGTTCAATATTCAGATGTTGTGTGATATAAATATTTGCAAAAAACGGGTTTTAATTAACGAAATATAAACCTCTGAAATAATTGATTTAAAATCGGTGTGTATTTAAATATTCTTATTCATTTTGTTGTTGAAAAATCATTTGTCACATATATTTATATCATAGCTGAATGATGAACGTACCGGAAAACAGAAAGGGTCTAGACGGGCGATTCAATGGTATTCGCGTAAGGACCTTGTTAGAAGTTCTAGCTAGAGCCTGGCTAAAACAGCGTTACAGAACTAGTATGGCCCTCTCTATTTTTCCCGATCAGTGCCCGATCAGAAATAGGGAAAACTAGCCAGGGCCCTTCCAAATACCGATCGCAATTTCTACATAGGAAAATCTTGTAAAAAATAGTGTTCGTCATTAAATAATGGAATAATATTTATATTTACTTTGTGTATCTCTAAAGATGCACGACATTCAAGGTATGTTTCATATTCTCTTGCGCGTTTTAGTTTCATGCTATACTCTAAACGCGTATCAATTTAAAAGTCGTGTTTAGCCCAAAAACTGTATCGTGGCCAATTTTCTTCAGAAGTTATATGATCCACGATTTCTCTGCAAAGGTAAAGCTGGTCATCTCTTTGCAGTCCACGAGCGATTGAAGAAAATAGGCAATCGCCTCTTTCTCCCGTGTCTACTACATGGAATTTCTGTCCAATTTCAAACAAATGAAGTATACATTCATTCATCTTGCTTACTTTTTTAACAACTGAAAATCATAAATATATCACTATGTTATAGACTTTTTCAATCGAATCCGAACTTCACACTGATTTTCACGACGACGATCTTCAAGCAACTAAGGACTCAAGTCTTCATAATCTGCATAGCTAAGAGCAAAACGGGACTTTTCAAAATTTTACGATTGCCACCTTATAAATTACGTTAAAGATACAATTGTAAAACAATGTAGGGCTGCAGGGTAGTGCGAAGGCTTCCTACTTTCACTACTGGAAGATGAGTTGTTCGACAATAAATTATCCCTCGCTAATCTGGCTATGGACACGCTTGTCCAACATCCAATATTTATATTTCATTTCCCGTTTCAGGCATTCAGTTCTCGTACATTTTTCAGAGTTTAGACTTACGCCAATATTGACACTTAATTTGGTTGAGCATTAGTAGATATACAGAGCTATAGGACGGGCTCTGATTGGTCAAGAGGCGTGGCCTAAAAGGAGTGGTGGAGGTAGGAGAGGGACGTGGCCTCTCTTGATTGGCCGAGGGGCGTGGCCTAAAAATAATACGGCGTTCATTAGGGGCGTGGTCTAATTAAAAATGGCGGTCATTATGGGTGGGCCTAAAAACAAAATGGCGGGTATCCTAGTTGATCGAATGAATTATTCCGAGTTGGAAAAAGCGGGAGGGGCCATACATGATTTCATCAAATGGATGATTCTCAGTTGAAAAGAGGAGGGGCCCCACCCCTCCCTGTGCAAACCTGCGATTTTTCATAAATGGAGACGTTCCACCTCGAAAAGGGGAGGGGGCTTCACCCCCTCCCTGATAGTCTAAGAGTAGAGGATGTAAGCTATCGAGTTGGAAAAGGCGAGAATTAATTACAACGTAAACTAAGTATCCTAATCTTACATTCTATTTAGGTTGGAAAAGGGTTGTTGGAATTAAAACAACATTTATTTCAGTTTTTCACAATTTTATTTATTTTTTTTTCAACAAAAAATCCAGTTCTAAAGAACACACATGTATTGATACTTATATACAAGATTAAAATATAGTAGAACAGGTCTTAGATGCAGAGGAAAATCTAAAACATGTATGTATTCCACAAAATACTCTTAGCCTATAAGGGAGACGAATACTTAAAATAATGTTTACATAGCATTATAAACAGACACACAATAAATTCAAAAGAATATACTCTCTTAGCCAGAGAGATTAGGTGCAATATTCTTTTGCATAATAGAGCAAAGAGATAATCGATGAAGCAAATGTTACATAATAATTGTACCTTAAATGTGATAAAACAAACATAGATTACAATAAATGCAAAGTACCAAGTTTCGAAGAGCATGCCTGGACACAAGATTCGAGACGATTGCATCTATGCAGTGAGCATGCACAGTGAATACCGCCGCCGCCACCATTTTCACTTCCTGATACATTTTTTTTATAAGTCAGTTTATGTTTAGTCAAAAGTTTTTTATAAAAGCGCATCACAATTCGATCACTGTTCACGATATTATCGGTAAAAAGTGCATTAAACCTGGCCCGAATTAAATTTCGGGCCAGGTTTTGTGTGGTCACCTGTGTTGATAATAATGATAGCAGCAGGACGTGTCCAAGTTTTCGGTATTTGATCAGCCGGGTATACACCGATTGTGTGGGTCCCCGTCAGCTGAAGCACTTGCAGAATTTGCAGGCTGTTCATTGTCCGTACATACGTCTTCGTATGCGTGCGATGGCGAACTGGATGCAAGTATAGGAGACACTTGTTTTTTATGTTGTCCGTAGATAGCAGTCCTCGTCCTCGGTGTGTTATTGAACAGAATGTTTTTTTTAGATGGTTTGGGGGTTCTTTTGTTGTTGTTGTTTAATAATCGTACCTGTTCTTGTCGTTCTTTGCCGAGCCATAGTTTGACTCTCATGGCATTATTGAGAGCACAGGCGTATTCCTCCTCCTTTTTGATTCCATTCTCGTTTGTCTGGTAGTTGTTTGAATATAGGACATGCCAGTTCTTCTAGGTTGATAATTTTCCTACTCATTATTTTTTGTAGTAGCTTCGCTTTTTCACGCTCACGTGTGTAGATTGTTGCTGCAGATTTAGCTACATCTCGAAGATTAGAGTAGAGAAACTTCATGGAAATGTCTCCTTCGAACCACTCGATCCCATGGTAGAATCTTCAGAGCCAATTGTTTTGTTGTTTTACACAGCTAGAAAGTTCGCAGAAGGGATGAGGTGGTGCTACTATCCAGTGAGCGAAAAATCTGTTGATCCAGTGTGACGATAGCTACCTTCTTTGGTTGAAAATTGTCATCAAGATCCCGAAAGCCTTGAATTTCGATTACATAGCCAACCATATTGCAGATTTCATAACGAGGACGAGGACTGCGACGAAAAACTATATGAGTAGAACTATGTAAGACGTTGAAAGTATTCTTTACCAGTACTGGGCTACGACTGAGGACTGTCGGCTTATATAGGTTGTAGATATAGCAGCTTTCCCCTTTCAAACGAAAAATCCGTTGGCAGTTGTGTGTTTGAGGATGTGCATTTATCATGTTTCGACGTGTCTAAACCAGCTCAGGCGTGCGTCTTTTGTATAAATGGGGACCGATGGCAGGTGTGCATATGGTGGTTGTTGTTTCATATATTGACATAGTCCAACCGGTTTAGAGACACGTGTTTTGTTACAGAACTGTATTTCATACATGGTCGGAATGGTCGAATCTTTGTTGTATCAAATCAATTACTATAGTCTGCAATAACTTGCCTTGCACCGTCAATTTCCAAGACATTGCCGTATTCGGCATAAAATAGACAATTGATAGTGTGGGCAAGTGCTTCCTCGAGACGAACCTCAATTCTTAAAGACCCATGTTTTACAAGATTCCAATGTGAGTAGGAGTGTGCTGATAAACCTGGTGTAAGATCAAATGCGGAAAGGCAGAATCCGTGTGCATAATCATCACGATCTATATTATTTCCTTCACTGAGGAAATGAATACCACACCCTGTGAACAATGAGTGGTATGCCTCAACGTAGAGATTATTTTTTGTAAAATCTGGTTGAATAGGTTTTGATAGGATCTGCATGCCGTCCACGTATAGTTCTTTTTGGTAGTTGTCCAAGTACGACATTATCAAGAGTCTCGCTCTGTATACCAGCGTGAATGGTTAGTGCTTTCACTTCTACTCTAGTAATGGGATATTTGGCTGTCCCTTGAGTTAGTTCTTTTGCGTGAGCAAGTAAAATACCAGGACTAATCTTTGCTCGACGAACTAAAAGAGTGGCTTCTTCAATATGGATGGAGGCCTGTCCTGTAGGATCCATGAGACAGATAGCATCTTCAGAACGTATGAGACGTAGGCGAAGCTCTACACCGTTCAACAGAAATTTATCCTGATTAAAAACATCACAGTGTATATGACCAATCAAGTCAATTTTTTTTCCAGCACATAAATATGCGCGGCGGAGCGTAAGCCCCTTATTTTCATCAGCAATACCTTCAATTTGCCCGGGACTATCATTTACCCACAAAGACGCTGTAAGATGACTTGATTTTGCAGCTGGTCCGTAGTTGAGTAATGTTTCAATGTATGCTCTGTAAGCGTGAGCATTATTTGGTGGTGATACTAATTTTTGATTAAAGTATACATGCACCTGATTAAACATTGAGTGTAATATATTATTAGCAGGAGCTATTTGAGCAATAGAAGCTGTATTTTCCTTTGTTTTTTCTGGTGCATGCAATGCTATCTTGAGATTCAGCATAGTATGTGGTAAATCAATGTACTCATCTCCGTTGCCAGGAACGACAAATTCTATGGGTGAATCGTCAGTGAGTGATGAAATAGGTTTTTAGTGAACCCACTGAGAACCTTCTATCGACGTTTGAGTTGGTGGTAGAGAAAATAGATCAAGCTCTGATTTCAAGCATTCACACGAGTGCGAGTGTAAGAAAGACATTTTTTCGGTAATTATTATTATTTATTTCCGAAAATGTCTGGAATGCTCTTTTTCTTTGATTTTGTACGTCTTTTTACAGTCGTTTTACGCTTAACCTTCTTTCCCTTCGTCTTCTTCTTTTTGCCTTTTGACAAACTCTTTACTTTCTTTGTCTTCCTCTTCTTCCTCATCTTCTTTCACGAGTTGCTGTCAACTTTACGCACGATACGCGATGCACCGAGTTCACCAATTGACTGAAGTCTCTGCCTCTTGAGCAGCGGTTTATACCCTGAACCTCTCATAAGGTTTTGTACCTTCTCCATAGCACGTTTCCTGATATTCTATCCAGAGTCTCCAAGACGTGTTTTCACTGCACTTTTTAGTGAAATATTGTGTTCCAAGTCGTCAATGACATTCATACCCGTGCGTAGCGCTTCTTTACCGACTACTCGTGCACCACGGGTCAAAAACGGCAGAACACGACGAAAGAGTCCACCGAGAAAACTACCAATTGCGTGTCCTCTTTGGTAGGGAGATCTAATATAAATTTGTGAATGTCCTCCTCCACCAACCTGATTCGCGTAATAATTTTCGTATAGAGTCATTTTTCGTTTGATGAAAAATACATCGCAACTAATCTATTCGTTTAAAATGAAGTGTCATTGTCAGCGATCCAATCTCAAATGGTATCGGAAGTCCCAGATGGTCCCTCATATCTATTTCGATGGTGCGAATGCCTGTATGTAGTAGAGGTATGTAATGAGGTGCTGAAAAAGCCGACACCTGTGTGGAGCCAAATGTATATTTATTCGAATTAACAGACACAACTCTCAAAAGTGGTGATTTTACATCTCCAACCATGCGTGGCTCACAAATATCGTAATAGACAAAGAGTTTTTCAGGTGATCCGTTTGTGAGACTCGCTGGTTGACAAGCCATGTAAGAATCGGTTGGTAACAGCGTTTCAGGTGCAAAGCCGGGAATGCGCGAGATTTTTTCGATGATTACAAGAAAATGGCTACCAACTCGTTTACAGTCATGATTACACATTTTTTCCACTGTTACGTACTTATTGTTTAGCTGGTCATGTTTTAAGCGGACGTGTCCGCTGACTTCTGGTTTACTATTAATTGCACGCACTAATTCATTTGCAGAGTCGTAGATACCCGATGGAAAAAATGCTACTATTGATTTGAACCACCTACCAGTCAGAATTTCTTGTCTTTTTGTCACCGTTTTATAACAAGTTTTAGGTAACTCACCTTGAAGATAATATATTCTTAATAATTTAAATATTTGCACGATATCTTTACCATTCAGCTGATCATCAGTCTGTTTATCAAAGAAATCATACTTTTGCTCGGGAAATTCTGGGTCTGGGTCGTCATTGAACATGAGAACAAGCCGACTTTCTAATACGCTTTCCCAGGGCCGTACATGAAGAAATAAGCGCGGAAATTGAATCTCCGTAAAAGCAACTGCCCAATGCCCTTGTAAACGAATTTCTTGCGGCAATTGTGTTGTAAAATGCGTGATTGTATTGTCGGGTTAGTATTTCATACTACTATCACTTGGTAGAATGAGATAAAACTGATCTTCATTCATTTCAGATGTCTTATTTCAGAAGCAGGTATCCAGGAATCCAATTTATCAGGATATCCGGCCCACTTTACAAAAACTTTTTTTTGAGAACCTTTTTCACGTGTTTGAATTACGTTTTCAACAATAAACTCGTCCTTGCGCGCATCTTTATTCTTGACATCTGCCAATTCTTCTTCATACAAAAGTGCATCAATGACTTCGCCAGCCAAATCTTCCAACTCGTACACAACAGCACCAGCCTTATGTTTAGAGTTTTTCTTTTTATCGTTTTTGAGGTAACGTCGTTGTAGATTTTTTCGTGCGATGGATGCGTTCTCTAGGGTAATATCAGATGGTGGCATACCAATACTAGAATGACGTGTATTATTGTATGCTGTTACAAGTAATTGAAGGATATCAATATATCTATGCGTGTTTCGATGAGTAAAGTATCGCCACATACGCTCTTTGAGAGTGCGATTAAAACGCTCGACAACTGTGGCTTTGACAGTAGGATCGCGTGCAACTCGAAACGTTATTTCACGATCTTGAAGAATTTTCTGAAAGCTCACGCCGACAAATTCTTTTCCTTTGTCAGTTAGCAGGCAAATCGGTATGCGATTATTAGTTTTCTCCAGAATACGAGTAAATGTATTTTTTACCTCTATTGCAGGCTTGTTTTTAAGTGGTTCGACCCAAGCATGCTTGCTAAATACATCGATTGCGACTAAATGTATGAATAATTATATCATTGTATGTTTTTAAAGACTGTAAGTCCACCAAATCTCCCTCCCACAAATCATCCACATTATCAATGTTATAGTGTGCTCTTCTGAAACGTTTTCTGACTGGCCGATGAAGATTAAAACTATCTTCACTTTTTAGCCATTTTAATACCTCTTTACGCGACAACTTGTTTTTCGTAGCTCGTATAAGTTTTTCGATGCCTCCGTAGGATGCCTGATGTTGCGGATCATAATATAAATCCTCGAATATTTTTATTTTTGTAGACGAAAAGATATACAAGATTTTTTTCCAGGAGTTTTATGATTTTCTAATATAGCGTTACCAACACAGTTTCCTCCCCACTGTTCGCCGTCTTCGTCGTCTTCGGTTGAAAGTGCAGATGTATGAAGATTTAAAGATTCACTTTGCGTATTTTTCCAATATTGACTATTTCCTACAAGCTCTCGCGGTATGGATATTTCGCGAAGGAAACTAGCAAACTGCAGCCTTCCAGGAACGACAACTCTTCTTCTATGTCGTAATACGTCATTTATAAAATGAATAACACTTGAATTTTCCACCGACGGTTTTATCGTTCACCATATAATTTGTCTCCTCCGTACTATTTGTCTTATCACTGGTTACTTGCTTGTTTGTTGGCGTTGTTTTTCGCGATTCCTCAGTGAAGAAAATAGATTTTTGCAGAACTTGTTTGTACATTTTACATTTTTCACGATCATCTTTCACCGACTGTGAATTTAAAATTTGATTTATTTCCATATATAACCTACTAAGAGCATTGCCCGGTGTTTGTGTGGTTGGTAGAGAAAAATTTATATGTGGAACATCATTTTGCTGTTGTTGTGGAAAATGTTGAGCGATTGTTTTTTAAACTTTAGTTTTTCACTTTTTTTCAAAGGAACATTCCCGTGTAAAATGTTTAACGCGCACTCACAAATACATTTAACAATATTTGGATCAGCAGTCTTAAGTAGTACTCGACGTTGATTGGTGTTTAGATGGAATAAAGCGCGCAACGCTGCGGCGTTTTTCACACCAATTGGACGTTTACGCGTTTTCGACTTCATCGCATGTGCGCGACTGGAACAGAAGTATCACTGTTTCGGGGTTTTATACCCATTGCAGGAACGTAGACGTAGTGATATGGATCGGTGGGGAATATTGCCGTTCTAAAGCGACAATTATAAGGAGTTGATTGGTTTAAATAAAAAATAAGATAGCCATGTGGCAGAGAAGTGGCATCGTGGTAGGCTTCTTGGACAAGTCGTAGATTTTCAGGAAATACTTGCCGTGCCATATGCTGAATTTGTGCATGATCACGGGGGTTTTTAAAAACAACAATATAATTTGTGTTTAGCGATATATCGCGTTGACCGTGGCCCTGATGAAACAGATTCTGCGAAATAAAAATTACACTCAAGTTTTTGTGATGACTACCCTTGGTAAAAAGAACGACGATTGTATTATTTGAAGATTCGCGCATAAAGTCGTCAATAATGATTAATTTCACCCGATTATCATTGGAATAATCCGATGACTAAGGTAAACCTTCACGGAATTCAATATTTTTTCCATATTCAACATAAGATGGCTGACATTCGGAAGAATAGAAAATTATTCGTTCGAAAACTGTATCACACATTTGGCCTATGTGATGAATAAATTTTTTCACAAAGAATGTCTTCCCACATCCTGTAGGACCGCAAATCATTGATGTGAACGGATGCTTCAATGTTGGATCCATTTTACAAATAAAACCATACACACACACACACACACATGCGCGCGCGTGTAGTCTAGCAAATGTTGCAAAAACTCGAAAAAGGAGTTAGCTAAAAAATTATAGCGCACAACGCAACCAGGCCAATAAGCTTATAAGCCTGGCTGCCGCGGCCGCATTAAACAGCTGTTACTATGGTGATATTAGCTCAGCTCTCGTAGTACGAGGGTTGCCTTTTATATTTTGAACCTAATAATGAAAAGACAATAATTGATCATCGAAAATGGCTTTATTGCTTCTCAAAGTATTCTCCCTGAAACTCAACACACTTTTGCATGCGTTTGAACCAATTTTTGAAACATTTTTTCCACTCCGATTGAGGCACCTCCGAAACATGCATTTTGAAAGCATCAACCGCTTCTTCAGTTGTCGAAAAACGTTGACCTCGTAATTTATTTTTTATGTATGGGTATAAAAAAAAGTCATTAGGTGCTAAGTCAGGGCTGTAGGCTGGATGACATATCAATTCGACGTTTTCAGCCCTCAAAAAGTCCCTTGTTGCAGCGGATGTGTGAGAGCTCGCATTGTTCATTCCGAATTGACCGTCCGACGTTGCTCCAACGGCACAGTTCCTACGTGGCCGGTTTTTCCAAAAAAACAGGCAACCATTTGCTTGGAAGTGCTTCGTGCGCGAACAACTTTTGTCGGATTTGGCTCATCTTGGAAGATCCACACAGTCGACTGCTGTTTAGTTTCAGGCTCATGTGCATAAATCCATGTTTCGTCACCTGTTACGATGTCATAGACATGCTTTGAATCACCGCGATCGAATTTTTTCAGCATTTGTTTTGACCACTCCACACGAGCCTTTTTTTGAGCGATTGTCAAGTTATGTGGGATCCAACGGCTACAAATTTTTTTGACAGCCAAATGTTGATGTAAAATTGCTTGCACGCTGTTCCCACTAATGCCCAAGGATGCTTGAATCTCACGATAAGTCACATGACGATCTTGCATTATTAGTTCACGCACAGCGTCAAATTTTTCTGGGACAACGACTGATTTTGGGCGACCTTCACGACTTTCGTCACTGAGCGAACTGCGGCCACGATTAAATTCGTTGTACCAGCGTTTCACAGTGGCCAAGGATGGAGCTTCATCGCCAAAAGTCGAAGAGAGTTGATCGATGCACTCTTGTGTTGATAATCCACGTCGAAAATCGTAAAAAATCATCGCACGAAAATGT
>CAKNWW010296615.1:0-15487 GCA_932074435.1 Andricus kollari | reverse complement strand
AGTGATTTATTTTATAATTTTGAAAATTGAACGGGTTTTTCACGGCGTTTCCGTTGTATGCTGCATTGTCGACAAATCCAATGATTATTCTTTTTGGTAGTTGTCCAAGTACGACATTATCAAGAGTCTCGCTCTTTATACCAGCGTGAATGGTCAGTGCTTTTACTTCTACTCTAGTAATGGTATATTTGGCTGTCCATTGAGCTAGTGCTTTTGCGTGAGCAAGTAAAATACCAGGACTAATCTTTGCTCGACGAACTAAAAGAGTGGCTGCTTCAATATGGATGGATGCCTGTCCTGTAGGATCCATGAGACAGAAAGCATCTTTAGAACGTACGAGACATTGGCGAAGCTCTCCAGCGTTCAACAGAAATTTATCCTGATTAAAAACATCACAGTGTATATGACCAATCAAGTCAATTTTTTTCCAGTATGCTCTGTAAGCGTAAGAATTATTTGGTGGTGATACTAATTTCTGATTGAAGTATACATCCACCTGATTAAACATTGAATGTAATATATTATTAACAGGAGCTAGTTGAGCAATAGAAGCTGCATTTTCCTTCGTTTTCTCTGGTGCATGTAATGCTATCTTGGGATTCAGCATAGTATGTGGTAAATCAATGTACTCATCTCCGTTGCCAGGAACGACCAATTCTATGGGTGAATCGTCAGTGAGTGATGAAATAGGTTTGTAGTGAACCCATTGAGAACCTTCTTTGATTTTGTACGTCTTTTTACAGTCGTTTTACGCTTAACCTTCTTTCCCTTCGTCTTCCTCTTCTTCTTTTTGCCTCTTGACAATCACTTTACTTTCTTTGTCTTCCTCTTCTTCCTCTTCTTCTTTATCGAGTTGCTGTCAACTCTTCCCACGATACGCGATGCACCAAGTTCACCAATTGACTAAAGTCTCTGCCCCTTGATCAGGGATTTATACCCTGAACCTCTCATAAGGTTTTGTATCTTCTCCATAGCACGTTTCCTTATATTCTGTCCAGATTCTCCAAGACGTGTTTTCACAGCACTTTTCAGTGGAATATTGTGTTCCGAGTCGTCAATGACATTCATGCCCGTACGTAGCGCTTCTTTGCCGACTACGCATGCACCACGAGTCAAAAACGGCAGAACACGACGAAAGAGTCCACCGAGAAAACTGCCAATTCCGTGTCCTCTTTGGTAGGGAGATCCAATATAAATTTGTGAAAGTCCTCCTCCACCAACCTGATTCGTGTAATAATTGTCGTATAGGCTCATTTTTCGTTTGATGAAAAATACATCGCAACTAGTCTATTCGTTTAAAATGAAGTGTCAGTATCAGCGATCCAATCTCAAATGGTATCGGAAGTCCAAGATGGTCCCTTATATCTATTTCGATAGTCCGAAAGCCTGTATGTAGTAGAGGTATGTAATGAAGTGCTGAAAAAGTTGACACCTGTGTGGAGCCAAATGTATATTTTTTTCGAATCAACAGACACAACTCTCAAAAGTGGTGATTTTGCATCTCCAACAATGCGTGACTCACAAATATCGCAATAGACTTGCTGGTTGACAAGCCGTGTAAGAATCGGTTGGTAACATCGTTTCAGGTGCAAAGCCGAGGATGCGCGAGATTTTTTTGTTGATTACAAGAAAATGTCCACCAACTCGTTTACAGTCATCGTTACAAATTTTTTCCACTGTTACGTACTTATTGCTTAGCTGGTCATGTTTTAAGCGGACGTGTTCGCTGACTTCTGGCGTACTATTAATTGCACGCACTACTGTTGGTTTTAACCACCTACCAGTCAAAATTTCTTGTCTTTTTGTCACAGTTTTATAACAATTTTTAGGTAACTCACCTTGAAGAGAATATATTCTCGGGAATTTAAATATTTGCACGATATCTTTACCATTCAGCTGATCATCAGTCTGTTTATTAAAGAAATCATACTTTTGCTCGGGAAATTCTGGTTCTGGATCGTCATTGAACATGAGAATAAGCCGATTTTCTAATACACTTTCCCAGGGCCCTATATGAAGAAATGAGCGCGGAAATTGAATCTCCATAAGAGCAACTGCCCAACGCCCTTGTAAGCGAATTTCTTGCGGAAATTGTGTTGTAAAATCCGTGATTGTATTGTCGGGATAATATTTCATACTACTATCACTAGGTAGAATGAGATAAAACTGATCTTCATTCATTTCAGATGTTTTATTTCGGAAGCATGTATCCAGGAATTAAATTTATCAGGATATCCGGCCCACTTGACAACAACTTTTTTTTGAGAACCTTTTCCACGTGTTTGAATTACTTTTTCAACAATAAACTCGTCCTTGCGCGCATCTTTATTCTTGACATCTGCCAAATCTTGTTCATGAAAAAGTCCATCAATGACTTCGCCAGACAAATCGCGCACAACTGATGCGTACAAAAGTACCAACGTTACATTTAGGGTTTTTCTTTTTATCGTTTTTGAAGTAACGTCGTTATAGATTTTTTCGCGCGATGGATGCGTTTTCTAGGGTAACATCAGATGGTGGCATACCAATACTAGAATGACGTGTATTATTGTATGCTGTTACAAGTAATTGAAGGGTATCAATATATCGGTGAGTGTTTCGATGAGTAAAGTATCGCCACATACGCTCTTTGAGAGTGCGATTAAAAGGCTCGACAACTGCGGCTTTGACAGTAGGATCGCGTGCAACTCGAAACTTTATTTCACGATCTTGAAGAAATTTCTGAAAGCTAACGCCGACAAATTCTTTTCCTTTGTCAGTTTGCAGGCAAATCGGCATACGATTATTACTTTTCTCTAGAATACGAGTAAATGCATTTTTCACCTCTGTTGCAGACTTGTTTTTAAGTGGTTCGACCCAAGCATGCTTGCTAAATACATCGATTATGACTATAATGTATGAATAATTATCATTGTATGTTTTTAAAGGCTGTGAATCCACCAAATCTGCCTCCCACAAATCATCTACATTATCAATGTTATAGTGTGCTCTTCTGAATCGTTTTCTGACTGGCCGATGAAGATTAAAACTATCTTGACTTTTTAGCTAGTTTAAAACCTCTTTACGCGACAACTTGTTTTTCGTAGCAATTACAAGTTTTTCGATGCCTCCCTACGACGCCTGCTGCTGCGGATCATAGTATTAATCCTCCAATATATTCATTTTTGTAGACGAAAAGATATCCAAGATTTTTTTCCAGGAGTTTTATGATTTTGTGATTTAGCGTTATCAGCACTGTTTCCTTTCCACTGTTCGCCGTCGTCGTCGTCGTCGTCTTCGGTTGAATGTGCCGATGTATAAAGATTTAAAGATTCAATTTGTGATTTATTATTTGTATTGTTTCGTTTCAGTGGAGTTGACGTTTTATTCGCTAAAATATTCAAAAGACGCGTATTTTTCCAATATTGACTATTTCCTACAAGCTCTCACGGTATGGATATTTCGCGAAGGAAACTAGCAAACTGCAGCCTTCCAAGAACGACAACTCTTTTTCTATGTCATGATATATCATTAATAAGATCAATAATACTTGAATTCTCCACCCGACGTCCATCGATAAAGACTGTACCTTTTTTATCCCAATATAGTCTATCTTCTACACCCGATTTTTGTAGCTCATCTATTAATAATTCTGCCTTATTTTTGTATGTTTTCGGAACAGACGTAAAAATATTCTGAGTATTAACGTTTGTATCGTTCACCATATAATTTGTCTCCTCCTTCGTACCATTTGTCTTATCATTGGTTACTTGCTTGTTTGTTGACGTTGTTTTTCGCGATTCCTCAGTGAAGACAAAAAATTTTTGCAAAACTTGTTGGTACATTTTCCATTTTTCACGATCATCTTTCACCGACTGTGAATTTAAAATTTGACTCATTTCCATATCCAACCTACTATGAGCATTGTCCGGTGTTTGTGTGGTTAGTAGAGAAAAATTTATATCTGGAACATCATTTTGTTTTTGTTGTTGTGGAAAATGTTGAGCGATTGAGGTATGTTGCTGGAGTTGTGACAGGCGATCACTAGGCACGAGTACCATTTTTTGGGCGTACTCCATGTAGTTGTTTACGAGGATCTTGTTGAGAAAAGTTTTGAAAGAAGTGAACCGATAATGGGTGCTATCAAAAGTGGTAAAAATCTACCTTTTTGTACGATAAAACTTTATTTACTTTTCCAGGTACCGCGCGCTCTGGCTAATTTCCGTAACGTGTGCCGATGTTTTTTCAACTTTAGTTTTTCATTTTTTTTTCAAAGGTACATTACCGTGTAAAATGTTTAACGCGCACTCACAAATACATTTAACAAGATTTGGATCAGCAGTCTTAAGTAGTACACGACGTTGACTGGTGTTTAGATGGAGTAAAGCGCGCAACGCTGCGGCGTTTTTCACACCAATTGGACGTTTACGTGTTTTCGACTTCATCGCATGTGCACGACTGGAACAGAAGTATCGCCGTTTCGGGGTTTCATACCCTTTGCAGGAACGTAGACGTAGTGATATGGATCGGTGGGGAATATTGCCGTTCTAAAGCGACAATTATCAGGAGTTGATTATTTTAAATCAAAAAGAAGATAGCTATGTGACCGAGAAGTGACTTCGTGGTAGGCTTCTTGGACAAATCGTGGATTTTCAAGGATTACCTGCCGCGCCATATGCTGAATTTGTGCACGATCACGGGGGTTTTTAAAAACAACAATATAATTTGTATTTAGCGATATATCGCGTTGACCGTGGCCTTGATGAAACAGATTCTGGGAAATAAAAATTACACTCAAGTTTTTGTGATGACTACCCTTGGTAAAAAGATCGACTATTGTATTATTTGAAGATTCGCGCATCAAATCGTCAGTAATTATTAATTTCACCCGATTATCATTGGAATAATCCGATGGTTGAGGCAATCCTTCAGGAAATTTAATATTTTTTCCATATTCAACATAAGATGGCTGCCATTAGGAATAATAGAAAATTATTCGTTCGAAAACTGTATCACACATTTCGCCAAGGTGATGAATCAATTTTTTCACAAAGAATGTCTTGCCGCATCCTGTAGGACCGCAAATCATTGATGTGAACGGATGCTTCCATCTTGGATAAATTTTACAAATAAAACCATACATCTTAGGATCACGAAGTTAACTGAAAAATTATAGCGCACAACGCAACCAGGCGATAAGCCTGGTTGCCGCGGCCGCATTAAACAGCTGTTGCCACGGTGATATTAGCTCAGCTCTCGTAGTACTAGCTTATACCGCCACGCGTTTCTGGCGTCCAGGAAATGAGCTGATATCCTGGACGCCGCGCCTACCCATGTCTCATATGAGCTTATTACGAGACATGGCCGCCGCCCCACTGCCGCCGCCACCAACACTTGACCAGCTCTCTCTCTCTCTCTCTCTCTCTCTCTCTCTCTCTCTATCTATCTCTATCTCTATCTCTGTCTCCTGTGGATCTTTGCGGGTAACTAAATTTCCTACAGGTTTCCTAAAAAGCTAAAAAATCCAACCTACAACTTTTTTTTCAAAGTAAGGGATATTAAAGTAAACCAGGGCTTATTAAAAAATATTTTATTTAAATTCAAATATTTTTTTGAACTCAATTCAACTTTTTTTCTTTTTTGTTTTTTTACGAAGAGTACATAATAATTTAAATAAAAAATTTGATGTATAAAGAGACTACTTTTATTAAGAGAAGGTGTAGGCTCCGGAAGCTACGATCATGGTTCCTTAAAGCAACCAATCCCGACGCAACTGGAACGTTTACGTCATCCACTTCTACTTCTTCTGTCCTAGAAGGTAAGCAAGAGCGGGAAATTTACGCGAGAGAAGATCGTTCAACACTGTTCCTTGTAGTCAGGTCTCTAGCCGCGGATGACCTTACGCGGCAGACGGGACAGTTAGAGATGAAGGTTTCACCTCTGGATACTTTTTTAGAGCTACCAATCTTTGTAGAATGTTATGAGGAACAGTGTTGACGGATCAGATGAAGTGATCCCAGAAGAACAGCCTTTTGCATCCGGTTTGCCATGGAATGAGCCTGACGCTGGCAAGCCGGAATCTTGTTGAGTTGACTAAGAAATGAAGCTTTCATACCTCCAAGACAGCCGATTATGAGAACTACAAAATGAACTTTGTAGCCTTGGTACAGCCTGCTAAGCTCGAAAAGAAGTGCTTGATATTTCACCCGTTTTTCTTCCTCCTTTGCCGTGATATTACCATCGGCTGGGGCCGAGAATTCAATCACGTGAATGATCTTGGGCTTCAGATCTTGGAGGACAATATCAGGCTTCGTAGCACTGATACGTTGAGTGGTGGAGAATGAGAAATTCCAGTAGATCTTACACTGATCATTCTCCACAACGGACTCGAGTTCCCCCTGGGCGTATGGCAAGACGGACAAGAGATCAACACCATAGAAGTGCCTAAGATGGTAATATAACACTTTTAGAGCCGCATTGTGTCTCTCGAAGTACCCATAACGTGCATACTTTGAGCATCCACTGAGAACATGCCCAAGTGTTTCTGGCTCTTGCTTAGACGCTCGCCAGTTAGTATCGCCTACAGGTATATTCATTATGCGCTCGCGGTAAACTAAGGTGTCTATAACTCGGTCTTGACAGGCAAAAAGAAAGAGCTCTTCTCTACGTATGATGTCGTAGAATTTACCATGAAGGGGCTTGTCAACATTTTCTCTCAGTAGAAGCGTATGTTCTGCTTCCTGTACACGACTTTTGAGCACCGAATGTGTTAGTGATGCTAGGCCATGTGTAGTGTCGCTGGAATCAAATGGGAGGCCAAACTCCTGTGCGGCCCTATTTGCGGAACGGTATAGAAACGCCGCAACATTGTTGGCTTCATGTTGATGTACGTGTCGCATAAGAGAATCTGCACTACTTAGAACTGAGCAGGCTGTAGCCAGAACCGTTCTTCGATGAAGGCACTCCAAGCTTAGCAAGCCTCTACCCACTTTATCTCGAGGTAAGTATATTCGAGGTACGGAAGATCTAGGATAGTTACTTCGATGGATTGTCATCATCTTGCGTGTGCTTCGGTCAAGTTGCTTCAACTCATCGACGTTCCATTTTACTGCGCCAAAAGTGTAGAGCAGTATAGGAACGGCCAGCATATTGGTCGACTGGATCTTATTCTTTCCAGATAATTCGGAAGCCCAAATTTTTCTGAGAATTTGGCGATACCTTTTTACAAGGGCCGTTTTTAACACACGCACATCTTGGGTTTCCGCTTGCGGTATTCCAAGATATGTATATGTTTCCCCATTATTAAGATGTTGAATGGTATATTCACCGCCTCCACAAGGATGTTACGATCCTCTTTCGAGGAAGCAAAGAGTTTAAGTTCGTCCATGTATAAAAGGTAGTTGACCTTATATTCTCTTCTGTTCGGCGGACCACATAGGTTCCCACAGCTTTTGCCTCGGAACACAATAGTTAGAGGCAAGAGGGAGATGCAGAAAAGTATCGGATTTAGAGAGTACCCTTCGAAGACCCCCTCTTATATTTGATATAGCTGGTAGTCACTTGTCTTTTGTCAGATGTTATGAAAAATCTTGTCCGCCACAAGAGCATAAGCTCTTGTATGCATCTCGCTATTTTTGGATGCACCTCCAGGCACTCAAGGAGCTTAATAAGTAGCTCATGATTCGTGTTATCGAATGCCTTACGGTAGTCAATCCAAGCCATGGACAGATTGCGTCGATACCTGTTCGAGTCTTGGGTAATACACCTGTCTATTAAGAGGTTCTCCCTGCAACCTGCCAGCCCTCTCTTGCATCCACGTTGTTCAACTATTGCACTCCATACTGGCTCGATAGATGTTAATATCCTCTCTTTGAGGATGCCAGTGAATAGCTTGTAGCTGGTGTTTAAGCAAGCTATGGGCCTGTAGTTCTGTGGGCTTGACAAATCTCCGGTCTTAGGAATCAATACTGTGCGTCCTTCCATTAGCCACTGCGGGATAGGTTGTTCTCCGTTTAAGAAAGTAGTACATATACGAGCTAGATGTTGGTGCGTAGAAGTGAACTTCTTTCACCAAAAGTTGTTGATTTTATCTGGCCCTGGCGCTGAAAAGATCTTAGTTCTAGCAATGACTTTCTGCACTTCTTGGGCAGTAATTAGTGGACACTCTTCCTCTGGAGCCTGCAACCTTTGCCTTTGGCAAAAGTTACGAAAGAGTGATATATCTGAAGCGTCTTCATTGATAAGTATCTCCATACACTTTCTCCCAGAACACTTGAATCTCTTCTGGGCCAGGCGGATTTTCAACGACACTTAACGTTTTATTGAACAGACGGGAAGGATGAGTTGAAAAGGTGGAATTTTCCTTAATCCATTTTACTCGCCGTTCAAGACGCTGTTTTGCTGCTGAAAGAGATCTTATTTTTTGCGTCCAGTGCTGCTTGATGGTCAAAAGTTTACACTTGTTCAGCGTGTGATTTGCTTTCCTCAAGTTTCGAGCAAGTGCCCTAACTTTTGGAATGAATTTTTTATTTGATGTTATGTAGCTAATCACGCACTGAATAGTTGATGCATGCCGTCTCGCCGTTTCACTTTTGAACTGAAGCTGTGCAATACGCTCGCGAGTATTACTCAGGCGTGCTGAAGTATCGTCACTTCTATTGTCGCTAAGCAGACAGACTGCCTGCTCTTAAACTACACAAACTTGATCTCTTAAATACTGAGGCGTTTTATGAGCATATTCCGGGTGCATATGGACCCAATGGTCATGTAACCTCTGCATGAATCCTCCTCGCGTCGGTGAGCTTCTTTGCCAACAGGTAAGGATGTCCCTCCTGAGTTGGTTCGACCACTTAAATCGATGTTCTCGCGTTTGTCCGGGGCTATTGCCTGGTCGTCGCCTCGGTTCGGTCCTATTGTCACTCCCAACTGAACCATGGCCTCCATCCAAGAGAGGCCTATTGTGGGTGGCACTGCGCGATACTGGTGACGTAACTGCATAATTCGTCGCATTGCGGAGTTAGCACAATGTAGCGTGGCTGACTGCAAGAGCCGGAGCTCTCGGGCGATGGGGTCGCCACATCCCTACGACTATTATTATTATTTTTATTATTATTGTTAAAAGAGTCGAGGCCTTTTAAAAGCCGGTTCTGTCGACTGTTCTTCTGCTTGCTCCCTGCGTGCTGCACGGAGGTGTTCCATGGAAACCTGGGAAATTGGTAGAAACCCCGGGCATGGTGCAATTTTCCCTGGTTCCAATGCGTCCTCATCACCATCATCGACATCATCGTGAGCATTATCCACCTCAGGCTTATCCACCGCAACAATCAACTCCTCTTCCTCGTGCTCGGATTAATCTGAAAAATAAAAATAATTAATATCTAGATACCCTTTCTTATTTATTTTTTTTTCTATACACAGGTAGTTTGTATACATACTTATCAGGATGTATAGATTTTGTGGAACCGTAATTTTCAATGTAACTACAGGAATCCCCAGCTCAGGGTACAGTTGCTGTTGTTGCTGCTGTTGCAATTGAAGTGGTTGAAACCTCTGTTCCCAATCGTTCCACTGACACAAGAAGTTTGATGCATCTGTAATTAAAAAACAAAAAAAACGAAATAAGAATATTTTCTATTGATATACAGACCCCACACACGCAAGAGCATACACATTGTAAAAACTATACTAAACTAATTGAAACTATCATGAAACATATATGTATGTTCTCGTGAGAGAGAGAGAGAGAG
Organism: Andricus kollari; assembly: GCA_932074435.1. Lineage (NCBI taxonomy): Eukaryota > Metazoa > Arthropoda > Insecta > Hymenoptera > Cynipidae > Andricus > Andricus kollari. The sequence continues at coordinate 5,762 of CAKNWW010296615.1, read as the reverse complement.
AGAGAGAGAGAGAGCCAGAGCATTTTTGAGGATTAAAGCGGATCCTGATAACCGTACGGGATCGAGTCGTAATTTTCTAAAAATCTTCTCTTATTGCAAACAGGTTTGACTGTTTTAGTTCGCTAACTGTGAGGACGTCGTGAAATGCGGTGCGTCTGATCATTCTAAAATTTAATTTAATAGATTCGACTGCCCTATTTACAACAATTTCGCTGATTGTATGAGAGTTAATCAGATGTAAGTTTTTATAATTTAATGTAATACCCTTTACCTTGCGTTTAGTGTTAATAGTTCCAATTCCTCCAGAAATTCCTCCAGAAACAAAAGTCTTTATATAACTCCCCTCACCGTATTCACCCTCAAGCTCATCAGTCGTTTGAGCCAAAAGACGACCAAGAGGAGGATTATACTCCCCAGGCTCGTTTCGTCGTACATAAATACACGAGTCAGTATTATAATATAGTACCCTACGTCCCAGCTGAGACAGGTTCTCATACAGTACTAGACGAGCCTGGGATGTAGTGTAGGCGGCGATCACTACATTTGTATTAGATAAGGGTTTTCAAGCTTCGGCCAGATATTTATATGAGACACAGAGCATGTCGTCATTGAGAGGTGTTATGTCAAAGACCTCTATTTCGGGATTAAGAAAAAGCAGTGAAAGGTCGTTTAACGATTCTATATAGCAGGATTTCATTAAATTTTCCCGTTGTCCAAATTTACCCCAAAAAGAATTTAGACACAGTTTAGCAACTGAGCGAAGGCCAGGATTTTTAGCAATCTTTTCGCGATCTAAATCAACACCCTGGATTGTCGAGTGTTCATTTAGATATGATAGTTTACTACTCTCGTCATGACACTCGATTGGCCAACCAGAAGACTCTTGTTTGATCTTTAAAAATCTATTTATATAATTGGCAAACAAACCACCTTCCTGCGTTTTGGGATCGTACTGAACTATTTGGTATTGCCATATTTCATAAATACATGTTATTTTATACCCCATTTCAACTGCTTTTTTCAATTCATCTGACACCCATACTCCCTTAATTTCGCGCATACCAGACTCATGTTGACACTCTTCTTGTTGGAGATTCACACAACAAGCGTTGCAAAGCGGAAACATGAGTTTGTTATGTACTTTGAGAGGAAGAGCTGGATGATAGAGATTTTGAGGTGGCAAAACACGACATTTCACGAGTCCTTCCAAATTATTTAAATTTTCGAAAGTATCACCAGTTAAGGTTTTACACGCATCACCCCATAGTGGTCCGAAACAGCTAAAAAGGCGGAACTAATTCTCAGAAGCAAGATTTTTCGATGAGTTTTGGTATCTAGCGGTTCGGAGATATGGGGAATCTCAATTTTGCAATATCAGTGGGTTTTGAAGGGTAAGAAATACAAATTTTTCATTGACAGTAGCATAATGTGCCTCCCTTATGCAATGGGGTATTAGCGTTTTTAAACAAATAAATCAAAACATCGTAAATTCTCAAAGAGATGGGTTTTTACGTGTAAGGAATCAAAATTTACCGTTAAGTGTAGTATGATCCCTTACAATGGGAAAAGCAAAATTATTGAAAAAATAAAGTAACAATTAACTTTGCGTATTCACTGAATTGTACCATTTACTTCTTATTTGCACCAAAACAGCGCGAAAAACAACGCACACATTTAAACTTTGTACAAAATAACAGGAAATATTTCTTTTGATATCATATATCGAGGGAAAAACACAGTGCCAATAAGGGGTTTTAAGCATTTTGATGATTTCTTGAGATAAAGGTTTCTTCTTCATGAATTTATTTATAAAATAAACAAATAATATCAAACGAGAAGTTTTCACTACTAAACATAATCACTTATATAATTTGAAGACAATCAAAAAGAAAAATGATTACTTTCTGTCCATAAATGGACAAACTATGAATTTGTTTATAAAATTTGTTAGTCAAATAAACAAATAAAATCGAAAGACAATCAATCATAACTGAACACCACCACATACATAATTTGAAGGCGTTAAGATTGAAAAACAATTACTTTCTGCCCGTAAATTGCCAAACTATGCATTTGTGTATAAAATTTGTTTATAAAATATACAAATAATATCGAATGACAGGTGTGCATCACTAAAATATCCACTAATATAATTTAAAGACGATTATAAAGAAAAACGGGTACTTTCTATATATAAATGGTCAAACTATGCATTTTTTAAAAAAATTTGTTTATAAAATAAACAAATAATATTGATTGACAATTCTTTGTCACTGCACATCACTGCTTATGTAATTTGAAGTCGATTAGAGAGAAAAACGATTACTTTCTGCCAATAAATGCCTAAATTATTATTATTAAATAATAATAATTAAATTATTATCTTTTATAATGGGATTAATTAAGTTATTTATTTAAAGATAAAAAATAATAATTCAAAAATGTCTGATTTTCGCTTGGCGGCGCGTATGGGCAAAAAACGCCGACTGCTCCTTGATGTACACACACCAACGACTCATACTATCAAGGACGTAACATATTTTTATAATTCAATGCAAAGTTGACGTTTGTTGACTTCCATAAGAATTGCGTAGTGTATATTTGGGCGTCTTGGAGCAGCAGTCAGTGGGTTACATTCAACTTTTGGCTTATCACTTTTTTTTAGCTAAATGCGTCCTTTAATTTGGTATATAACATGTTAGCTCTTTGTGAGTTCTTAATGAGGTAAACGCGATAGGCTTAACAACCCAAAGTCACAGTGGATTCAGAGTGCGCAACGCTGCTGTGGATACGTCATGTTCAGGAGAATTTTACGGGACTTGCGAGTTACGGAGGATAAAAATATGGTTGCTGTGTGATGCCTTGTATATTTACATGTGAAAAAATACACAATTATACACCAATAACGACTTTCATATATTCCACTTATTTCCGCCTTTTTAGCTGTTTCGGACCACTGTGCACCCACGAGTACGTTTGGGTGTCCCACGGGAAATTTTCCGCATTTTTATATGAAAGGATAGAGAGAACATATATCTATATAATGTATTGTCTCACCATCTTTTTTCTCATAAAAACACGTCGTATTTCCCGTCCGACGACCATAAAAGGCATCTCGGGCATTTGTGTGAGAATGTAAACGGCTTTTCGCAGCTTTTCGCTTTGAGCCCCGGTACGTTCAAAACGATCATCTAGCGAATCACCATTGTTTAGCCGCGTGTCGCGATTAATTTTTCCACAATCCGTACACCCATGCCAAAAACACCCGTGAAACTGTAGAATATGTTTATTACTCTGGTCCTCGTAATAACCGTCGACCAGAATTCCCTCGGGTGTTTGATATTCACGGGACCTACATGCGTGTCTAATCTCTGTTCCCAGCTCTTTTTCGCACCACAATAACCACTCAGTGGCTATGCTCAACTGGTTATTGGCACGACTGTAACCACCAGGAGGTACAATATTGACTGTTTCTGGTGTCAGAAAGTTTTTTCGAAACACACGCGAGCATGCCGAGGCGATCATGACACTCTCTGAAAAGGCGCATACATTAGCACATTTGAGAAAAATATCTCTGAATGCAATGCATGCAGCACGTAGGATAGCCACATCGTTAATAAATTATTCGACCAGTTCTTTGTGAAAGTCGAATACGTATCCCGTGTCTTTTTCGAGAGTTTCGTACGAGTCGAAAAACTCTTTTCTCGCCTCTACAGACATAGTGTCTGGAGAATAAAACTCTGCAGCTGGTAGAGGACCCTTGTAGGCGATGTGGTCTGGCGTGTTGGAAAGCTGAGGAAAAGTACCCTCTTTAATACCATCAAAACCGAACGCTTTTGGGAGTTTGCTTAAGGGCATATGTAGATAGTTTAAACTATATATAAATTTTACCCGGCCCAGTTTCATGGTTATTATGTTGGTCCCGTTCGTTACTATATTGGGTTCGATTCGAGTGCCTTTTTTTCAACGAGATATTTCAAAATAAATTGCGCGTCAAATGCTTTAGCATCATGCGCAATGCAAATGACTTCTCTAAATTTATTTTGCTGCCTGGTGACTAATTCAACAAACTGCTCAACTGCATTTGTACCTTCAAAAATATGCTATCGAAACCCACAATGTTGCCAAATCTCCTTCATATTTTTGTTGGTTATGCAGTCGGTGCAAACTCTCTGTGCTACGCAGAGGTTTGATACGTGGATATTTTTATCGGTGTCACCAGGCAATTTTTCACACTGTTGTATTTCAAAATCGTAAAAAACAAAACTTAGTAGTTGATTATTTTTTACTGTTTTGTCCAAACTGGGTGAAACAAAACATGGGGGATCCTTATCACGAGTACATTTGCAGCTAGAGCAGTATCTTTTTCCGCATTCATGGTTTCTTTCCACCCATGAATTAATCAAACGTGTGCAAACAGTGCAAATGTATAAAGCATTGCAAACGGACGTTTTCCCGAAAAAACATTTTGCCTTGACATGATTGTCAAAACATGCCTGCCCGTGAAAATGTCTATTACAACCATCACATTTGATTGTGATAATATGTGGATTTTCGGCATTTGTTAGACAGGGGGTCATCGACAGGCAAGCAGCACATTTATTTGAGCATCTATGCCCAGCAGGGTTGAGATAACTCTTATTGCATGGAATGCAAAAACCCTGGCTACTTGCCGCTGCATTAGATTCAAAATAGGGTAAAAATGGTTGTTATCCAACATTATATTTAGATTAATTAATTAAATTAATATAATTAATAGATTAATTAAATTAATAGATTAATTAATTTAATTTAGATTATGTGAGACCTTTTCCCCTGTTTCGGTAATTAAATGATTCCCGTCGTAAAGAGGTGATTTAACGCCCTTTCCAAATGTAGAAAATTCATAAATAATAATTGAAATCCTGTCGGGGACAAGATACAATTGAAATTTATGAACTTCGTCGATCCCGCAACCGTTTTCAGGGATTGTTATACATACATCGCGCACGAGTTGATTGGCTAACGTATTCTGTAGGGTACTATTGCTTTTTATAACCTGCTCATAGCGACGGGCTAGCGCACCAGAGCGAATTATCCCTCGTTCGGCGTGAATACGCGAGATTACGATAGAGCGAGATAGACATAGATTATCCCTCTTAACACTTGTTAGGATCGAACGCTTGCTAACATCACTATGTTTTAGAGGAATGTTTTTTCTACCAGCGCCCCTCACCCTTAACCCAATCGAAGTTTATTATAAATTATTGGTCAATGACAAAGTCCTCGTTACTTTGTATGACGCTAAACAAAATTCTCCAAAATTCGTCAAATGAATGTTCGTGCGCCATTTGAAATGACAAACGCCCACCCCCTTTTTTGAAAAAATCCGAATTGAATTTAATTCCAACCCTCTCACTACTTGATACTTTACTCATCAGGTAAATATATAGTGCCCTAACACCTTTCTCACAATACGCCACGACCTCACCAGCCCTATTATTTTCCGGTGGAGTTATATGAACTTTCATCTCGATCACGTTAAAGATAAATTTCGGATAAAACCTTGATCGCTCATACTCTATTGCATAATAATTCTCCCCCTCACATGGTGGCTGTTGTTGTTGTCGGTCCTGTTGTTGCTGTTGTTGTTGTTGGTGGTGTTGCTACTGCTGCCCAGCACCAACCTACGGAGCGATTGGCTCTTGCCAAGGCCGCCAAGGTTCCGGTCGAATTTCTTTTTCTTGTACTTCTTCTTCGTCTGAAGAATCTCCAACGTTGGG
>CAKNWW010296563.1:0-10851 GCA_932074435.1 Andricus kollari | reverse complement strand
TGTAGTGTACCCCTTCCGTACATTCGGTACGCTAGGGCCTCTATTGAATGAAATTGAAACAAAATTTGGAAATAAACATGTGTAAGATTCTGAGTGGGTCGGTTGAGTTTTATGTACTTGTTGTTCGGCAATGCATAGCTCGACTGACTAGGGTGGTTTAAGAGTGACTTTGTTGTTCGAGCTACTCTTGTATCTACTCATCTTGTTCCAGGCTTAGCTTGTTGTTCGGCAAGTTTGTTTCGAGGTAAATTCTTTGGCATCTATATTAATTTATTTTATATATTATTATTCATATAATTTAACAGAATTCTGACAAATTAAAATCTTGCAAAAAGAAACGGATGTTGTCGGATGACCAGTGGATAAATGTTGTCGAATGGGTCGAAGAAAAGATCTAGGCTGGTCAGACTACAATAATGCCAAGGATGGAAAACCACTCAGAGGACTGCTTGAATGATGAGTCAATATGTGTGCATGATGCTATTGAAGAAGAAATAAACGGTGAGAGCAATACAGGCATTGCAGGGCGAGTCAATCTAAAAGGCCAGGAGGGCAACAGAGGTGCGAGAGATACAATCAGTATGGTGAGTCGAACTGACCCAGTCATTCGAACAGTTGACAAAAACAATACCCTGTCTAAAATTATAAATGAAAAATCAATTGCAATCGACCCCAAATATTTGGCCTCTGTGACTTCTGAGAACCTTGAGCAGGTAAATACTGAAAAAATTAAAACTGATCTTCCTTTTGACTCAAAACTTCATGATCAAAATTGAAAAATGTCAGAAGTTATTAAATCGATGACACAATTTACATAAAATTTGTTGGTCAAAACCAGAGAAGTAGAGGTGAAAAAATGGGACAATTTTCAATTGAAAATTCATCTTGAGTAGTGGTCTGAACAGGTTGATAGAATAAATTCTATTGATAATAAACTAGTGAACACATATGATCTAGAAAAAGATGAAAACAGACAGGCAATAGACTCAGGAGACATTCCAATTGATTATGAGCTGCCAAACGAAAATTCTGATTTGAAAGACAAAATTTCTAACGAGGTTAGAAAACAAATTAATATTTTGATGAAGAACGATTCAGATAAAGATAAAGAAAAATTTCCATCGGAAAGGAAATCTGTTAATGTAAGAAAAGAAATTCGCAATTCCGTAAAAGAGTGTTTAAATCATTTTAGAGGTGAAAGTTCAAGTTCGAGACAACCTGATCAAAATAATTCTTTGAATAATCAAAGTAAAGAAACTCTTAAATTAGATATCGTGAACAAGGGGAGCGGTATACGGTGTGATTATAAGCTAACCACAAATATAAAGTTCGAATATTTCTTTGATTATCTGTCGTCTGAACTTAGGGCTTGTGGTTTACTACATATAAATGATAAAGCAATGGAAATAAATGAATTTAATTATATATTCAATTAGGAGATCCAAAATTTAAAGTTTGGCATATTATGATCAATCATCTTGACCAGCATTGTCACTCGAAGGTAATGTATCTTAAAGATCCAGTCGATATTCTGAATAAATTAAAAGATTTAAAAAGGTGTAAAGTTAATTTACCATCTCATTCGGTACGAAAGAAAATCTATAATATGAAGTATATTATAGGAAAGACGAGCGCGACACAATTTTGTGAAAATTTTGAAGAGGTAGTTAGAAACTACGAAAATTCTCCCGGTGCTACTCCCTATTCGGAAGAGGAGAAAAGAGATGCGTTTTATAACGCAGTTATGATATCTGTACCACATATATAAGAGCAAACTTTGTGAGCAAAGATTCGCGCAGGTGCTTTGAATGCCAGGCGTATGGACATATTGGTGCGAATTGTCCACGAAAAGGCTTAGGGCTCATGCAGTGTTATAACTGCTTGGAATTTACAACACATAAGGCTACTGAATGTCCAAATGCAAGAGTACCAGAGCGACCTGTTAAACGAGATGAGTCATTCAGAGGTCATAGTAGGTACAATTATCAATCTCGAGGCAGATACAATTTTGCAAAGAGAATCTTGAAAAGAAAGCGCGACAATGATGAAAACAATTACAAATCGAAGAGGGGTCGATGGAATAACTTTAGAGGCAGAGGTAGAGAAAATTACAAAAAGGTAAATAATCGAGGTAAATCTTCTGGAGATAAAGGAAACTCCACTAAATAGAACAGTGGAAACACAGCAGAAAAAGAAGACAGTAAAGGTGAGCACAATTCTCGAAATTCAGCTAATAATTATGCATTAAGTGTTAAGAGAAATTGCGTATCCGATATAGCTGAAAATGATAAACAAAGTAGATTCTTTTCCAAGTTTTTAGCAGACTCAGGTGCGACTGAGCACCTCACTCACTCGAAAACAATTTTCAAAACCTTAGATGAGTCTGATAGAAAAATAATTAAATGCGCAAATAAACATGAGTCAGCGGATTTAGAAACAGAGGGAGCGGGAAAGATAGAAATTAAGTTAATAAATGGAGAGATTTTGGGAATAGATAAAGTAATTTGTGCAGAGGCTCTTTCAGATAACTTATTATCGTTACGCATGTTTACTGAGATGGGTCTTGGCATTTATTTAGACAATGAAAAAATCGATATCTTTGATCCAATATCCAAAGAACTGTTCATTTCCGGCGTGTATGAGAAACCGTACCGAAAATACATCACGCGAAGTGTTGTTGCTGAAGAAAAGTTGCAAGAAATATTTGAATTAGAAAAATTAAAAGATCAGAGTAATAATGGTGAGGCAGCGAAAATAGAAGGCGAAGCGCTACAGAAATCTGATGAGCCTGTGCAGAAAGTTGATGAGATTGTTGACTCCAAGGAAAAAGATCTTGAAATTAACAAAGCAGATGAAAAATATAACGTTCAATATGAACACTCTAATTTTAATACGACCATTTGGGATCGTGAATTTCATAATATAGATGAGTTACAAGTAGTAGATTTAACAGATAAGGAGTCACCATTCTCTGAAACTTATAAGAAATTTATCAAAAATAATAAAGCGTTTCTCTGGCACGTAAGGTTTGGACATGCATCAGTCGCTTATCTTATAGCTTTGCAGCTGAAATTTCCTGAAAATAAACAATCGAATGAAGCTATATTTGATGATTCCATTTTATATTGCGAGGTGTGCATGAGTTCAAAAATTAACAAATTGCCATTTTAATCGACGCGAAGACGAGCAACAGCGCAATTGCAAATTATTCATGCGGATGTCGTGGGACCAATAACTCCAATATGTTATCCAAAAGGGTATAGGTACATATCGGTATTTGTAGATGATTATTCGGAACTCCCGATGGCTTATCCCATGATACTGAATGAAACATGGTACTGAATTTACAGGTGGATACGCCGGTGAGGTTCTGTATAAATTAGGTGCGGAATTACAAGTAGCCTGTCCTGATACGCCTGAACATAATGGGACGGCTGAACGTTTCAACTAAACTATCCAAAAGAAAGTTAAAACTTACATATATGATGCGAAATTACCCGAAAAACCTATGGGATTTAGCTTTAAATGCAGCAGTACATGCTTAAAATCGCACTCCACATAAATCAAATAGCATGATTACTCCGCTAGAAAAATTTGTTCCGCAACGTCGTTTTGATATAAATCAAATTAAAATATTTGGGTGCGTTGCATATATTAAAGTTCAAAGAAAAGCAGGTCCTATATTTCGATTCGAAGGGAGACGTATTATTTTAGTCGGCTATACTCTTACAGGGTATCAATTTTTGAAACCGGAAGAAGGGAAATTTTACGAAAGGAGAGACGTAAGGTTTAATGAGAAATTTGTTAATGGAGATAAGTACAAAAAAGATGGGATAGAAGGGTTTCCAAACGTAGAAGATACAATAAATAAAGAAAAATGGTTTGTTGAGTTCGAAACAGATGAGAATAATTTTGATCAGTTGTTAAAAATGGAAGGAGAAAACAATCGCAAGAGAGGTAGACCGCGAAAAAATATTTCGAATAAAACGAGTGACAGAATATAAAATAAAAATAAGAAACTAGAATTAGACGCATTTCTTTCTCGTATTGAGAACGAAAGTTCAGAACAGATCGGAAGTCAGATTGATGATAAGACATACTATGCTTTGTTGACTAACATTAATTCTGATCCTACAAATTATAAAGAAGCGATGCAATCTAGAGAAAAGGATTTTTGGAAAAAGGCTATAGATGACGAATTAGAATCCATGATGAAAAATAAAGTTTGGATAACAGTAAAACGTCCAGTGGCAATGACCGATGGTAGAAAAGCAAACATAATTGATTCAAGGTGGATATTTAAACGTAAAATTAAATCAGAAGGTAAAATGAAATACAAGGCGCGTTTAGTTATTCGTGGATTTAAAGATAGGAATTTCTATCATTTGAGAGAAACCTATGCTCCGTTATCTAGATTACCTTTGATAAGATTTGTATTAGCAAAAATAATAAATTTGACCTAGAGGTGTGTCAGTTAGATGTTAAGACACCTTTTCTCAACGGTATGAGAGACGAATAAGTATACATTTTTAATCCCTGAAGGCGCGCATTATTTAGATGTAGAAAAACGCGACAAGTGTGCAAAATCGAACGTGCTTTATGCGGTTTAAAAATCAGTCCCAAACGTTGGAATATTAGACTTACTGAGGTCGCTTTGAAAATGGACTTAAAAACTCCGATTTAGAACCGTGTATGCTTATCTGGAAAGAACAAAGAATTTGAAATGACAGTATTAGGCGAGCCTAAAGAATACTTAGGTATTTCAATAAAACGTGACAAAAAGAATAGAATCATGGAATTGAATCAAGAAAAGTATGTAGACAAAATCCTGATCAAGTTTAATTTTGATGAGGCACATGCTCAGGGAATACCAATGGTCACAGCTCAAGTTGCGAATAGGGACAGAAAGATGAGGAAAACTGAGTGTAATGTTGTAGTTCAGACTCAAACTAAAGAGAACATTCCGTATAGAGAAGCAGTTGGTAGTTTACTATATCTGGCAGTTGCGACTAGACCAGATATTTCCTATGCTGTAAATGTCTTGAGTAGACATCAAGTTAATCCAATAGCAGATGATTGGAGATTGGTCCAAAGAGTTTTTCGGTACCTGAAGGGTACGAAAAGCTTGGGCTTGAGATATGCAGGTGTGAGAAATGGTATCCAAGCTTACTCAGATGCGAGCTTTGCTGATTGCAGGGGGTCTCTGAGTACATGTGGATTCGTAATTAAATTATTCGCTGATGCAATAACTTGGAGAACTCATAAACAACCGTATGTAGCTTTATCGACATGCCAAGCTGAATAAGTTGGCATGAGTGAGGCGAGTCAAGAAATGATGGCAATGAGTAACTCTTTGAAATTAATTTTAAGTGATTCATTTTACCCCATGACTTTATGGTGCGATAATAAATCGGCGGCGAGTAGCGCAGATACATGTGGGGGTAATAAATTAAGACACATGACCGAAGTCAGAGAGGACTATGTGAAAGAATCCGTTGAAAAAAAACATATACTTATCAAATGGATAAGATCCAAAGACCAAACTGATGATATATTCACAAAACCTTCGTCTTATGAATCACATCAGTATTTAGTAGGCGAGCTTATGAATAATAATCTTTAATTATTGTTTAATAAAATACGTTCATATATTTACAGGAGATAAGTAAGCTGCAGGATCATATGCAAAGGAGAAAAATGCTATTACAAATATAGAACGGCGAGACTACAACGAGCAGTCGGGAGGGAGTGAAGGAATATTGGAGCGCCCAGCTCGTCTAATTTTCCGTTCCTTCATTATCCTCTTCCTGAGAGGTTCCCCCACTTTTGGTACAGCTAGACGGTGTTGGGAATGGGACTATTCCAGTCTACGTTTTTGACGAGTTCGGACAGGCGCGTTGTCTAGTACATTTACGTCATTTTTATAACAAATCTTAAAGAATATAATTTGTCATTAAAAGGATTTAAGTGACTTATTATTTATCGAAACCTCTACCCACAACAAAAGTAATCATGAAAAATAAAATGTGTACATTATTTTGCAATATCTGAATAAGCAGCCCCAGACTGAGGTACAGAAATAAATATATGTAATATACACTTGATATAGCAAAGTTGAAAATAATGTAGAGAAGTTCGCATTTTCGATAAAATCGAGTGCGAAGCACGAGGCACGTGATGAGAATGTGTTCGTTAAAGCCGAAGCAACTTCAACAACATAGAATGCACAATTACCAAATTACAGTTGTTGATGCTTTGACCTTTAATTTTAAAAGACCTGCGCACAAATGTGGGGAAAATGCAAAGACCGAGCCCCGGGCGCGCTCAAACTTGCAAGCGAAGCGAGCCTTGAGAATGTGCACGCGCAGTGGGCAGATTTTTTTTCTATTTCTTTTTCAGTCTATTATATTTCTAATCTCTTATATTCCTATTATATTCCATTTGCTAAATTATTCTTAGTTCTTAAATATTTGTATGCCTCTTATGGAAATTTTGCTTATCTTATTAATGTTCATCTTATTAGAAAAAATATTTATTATATCCGGCGTAATTAAAAGAAGACAAAAGCACTGAAATAGTCGAAACCTTTTGAATAACTAATTGTACCTAAAAATATTATTTTGAAATATTTTTTAATAATATAATAAGATTATTTTTTAAGTCTTTGAATTAGCGAAGAGACTAGTGCTCCACGCTTGACCGTTTAAAGGCTTAAACCATTATAATAATGTCAAAACTTAACTGCTTAAAGATATAACATGTAGAAAAGATCATTCGATGAAACTCTTCATCGTTTTGAACTTATTTGATTATTTAAACCCAATTCACACAGTTACACTTTTCAGGTTAATATTTGAAACGAAACACATAATTCGAAATAAAATAAATTAAGATAGTTCAAACACAAAAAAAGAAGTTGAAAACGATAGAAAGTTTAACCGAATTAACTTTTCAACATGTTAAATATCTAAAAAGTTAAATGTGGGAATTATATGAATTGTTTAAACGTTTAACTAGTTGAGCGTGGAGCATCAGATCAGACTTGAAAAGTCAGTTTTGCAATTTCTGTAAGGATGTAAGATATTGAAAACGTGATGAATTATAGAAAAATATTTATTATAATCGGCTTGATGAAAAGAGACTGAATCTGCGTTAGATTTGAAAGAGGACTAGGCCTCGCTTGATAATCGAAAAAAGATGTAATTCTAGTATTTGTGGAGTAAAACGTGATAATTCAATTTTAAGGTTGGGACCTTGTTCCAACACCCTTAAGTTGAATATTCAAAGAGTAACATTTTTCTTAAGGAGCTACGATCCCGAACACACTTTTCTTACGGATTTGTTTAAACTTTGACTATAGGTTCTTTGGAATGTTATCTAAACGTTTGCGAAATTAAAAAAATATTGTCCTCTCCTGGGCTGAGATAATTAAGATCAAAGTTGAACCCTTATACACGTAAAGCCCATCCCAAGCATAGGAAAATGTTACATTTCTAACTCTAACTCGTAAACTATTCTTACCGTCTTTTTCAAAAACTAATATATATAGTTTGAGAATCAGATGTATGCAAAGTTTGAGAATTTTGAATTATTCGAAAAATGAAACAAGCACGTGGTAACCACCAGGCAACACTGTCGGAGCGCCTAGCGGGTCTAGCGCATGCGCAACAGTTTTAAATCTTTTATGAGAAATTTTGTTTTTGATAAATTTACCTTTAACTACTAATCGATCTGTAATTTTCAACAAATGTCACGTTTTCATTTGAAGTCAAAGAGCACAACTGTCAAAGCAGACACCATGAAAAATGCGACGTTGCCGCGTCTACGCTGAGATCTTGAGGATTTAGTGTGTACTCGTCGGTATACACAAGTTCTCTATGTGTAGTGTACAATCATAGCCAAAAATTTTCTCTTAGGTCTGACAGGAAATCAATGAATAAGACATTATACTGGCATAAATAACTAATTTTTGTCTTTCTTCGACGTAAATAAGCTACATAGTATACATTTAAGGGTTAATAAAACTTATATCACTCAAACAGTATTATTTTCCGACACAGACTTAGGACTGACTTTTTGCAGATAGTATGCGCAACCGTACCTCCTTAAATTTGATTTATTATTTAAAGTTATCTGTATTGCAAGGGTACCAATAAAAAATAATTGATCTATATGGATTGCAAAGTTACTAATCTTTATACCCCTACTCATGTTTTTTTAGTTCTATAGTATTAACCTTTTTTGATAATATTTGACGTTGTGTGCATTACAAGGCTGTCCATTGTACAATTCAGACAAATAATATTACGAATATTATTTGTGCTGTAATGCTAATTTAATATTAAGAATTTTATATACTTCAAAGTTGTGTTTGGAGGAGTTAAAGAAAAATACTAATCTTGAAAAAAAAGATTTTTAAATTTCTGAAACTATTTTTTTTTAAACAGAAGTTTAAAAAAAAAATTCGAAAAAAAATTTCTGGATTTTTTTTTTCAATTAAGATGTTTCAAAAAAAAAAAAATTGTTTAAAAAAATTTTGTTGAAAAAAAAATTATGTAAAAAAAATTATGTAAAAAAAATTATATAAAAAAATTATGTCAACAAAAATTTATGAAAAAAAACTTTTTGGGGTTATGCCCTTTTTCTGTGCCAAATTTTTGCGCTTATGTCCTTTTGTACGACGGGAAAAAACGGTTAAGAAACCTTAAAAACAAAACTTCAATCATTTAAAGATTTGTTCAAGTTAAATCAAAATTTATTTCAAGAAGATGCCAACACCAGTGTTTAAAGTTACCTGCGCCAGTGTCTAAAGTACCTCATCTCGAAAGTGCGCATGCGCAGCTTTTTCACCAGTGCCTAAAGTAAGCCATCTTCAAACTGCGCATGCGCGAAAATTGTTTCGCGCACAGTCTGCTCAAATAAAGTCTTTTAGACACCATTTAGAAGCATGAAAAGGTCAACTTTTGAGGTGGGTGTTGCAAAAAGATTATGTGATACTCGATTACTCGTGTATTTTGATATTCATACTTAATTATACTTAAAAATAGAATTCGTACATATATTTTTCTATACAAAATGTACTTAGAATGAGTGATACTGTGTATTGATTCAAAGATGACAGTTCACGATATAGATCTTCGAAGATGGGCTTTACAAAAGAAGCATGAATTGGACATGCCATGGTTTAAAGCATCACGTTGGTGGGTATGGAAATTCAAGAAAATGCATAACGTTGTTTCGCGAAAAATCACAAAATTTATATCTATATCATCTTTACATAACACTAGAGATACAGAACAAGAATGTGATGTTTTTAAAAACAATGTAAAATCAGAAATTCTGAAGTATGGGGAAAGCAAAATTTTGAATTCTGATTAAAGTGGCTTTAATTTAGAATTACACAGTGGAAGAACTTTGAGCTTTAAAGGAACAAAAATTGTGGAAAATGTTGTTCAATCGGTTTCCACCACCACGCATAGCTATACGATTCAGCCAACCATATCTGCCGATGGAAGATTACTTTCACCCCTTTTTGTAGTTTTAAAGGAACCATCCGGAGAATTTGGCCAGTGTGAACAAACCGTGCAAACTGCTATACTGGAAGGGAAAACCCTTTTACTTAAAACTATTCCAAAAGGCACAACTGGGAAAATTCAGCCCTTGGATGTGTTTGGGTTTAGGAGCTGGAAGAATTTCGTACGAAAAATCTCTGACACTTCTATTCTTTTGAGGTCTGATATTAAGTTGCATATTAGAAATAACATTATAAAATTACAGTCCCTCACACATAATCAATTGTCTTCACCTAGATTTATTAACGTATTCAAATATTCTTGGTATAAAAGCGGATATATCTATAGAAAATAGACCTCCACATTTTGATAACCCTGTAGACTTTTGTTTCAACGAAGATATTGAACCTTTTTGTGATATTTGCGGTGATGTTGCAGTAATAACATGTGCATGGTGCAAGAAGAGGTTGTGCCTAAAACACTTCTTCGAAGAATATCATTACTGTGAAAACTTCGTGCCTTAAAAATCGAATGATATTGTTTCTTTTTAACTAATCTTTCGTTATTTAAAACAATTTTAGATTAAAATTAGAATTAGATTAGAATTTTATGCGCAATTTTGCAAATGGTCAAATTAACACACACTCATCATATCACACATTTATTTTTTATTTCGTAGAAGATATATTGTAAGTCGAAAGCCTTGAGCAATAAGGGTTAGAGGGACGATTTGCGAAAGGGTACGCGTATGTGTGTACAATTTCCAATGGAAATATGTACGTGCCTGAACCTTAAGAAAAATTCTTTAAACAGTTCTGTTATATATGTATTGTCATTAAAATCGCCTGCTAAACAAAACATAAAAAGTTTTTGAGGGGTAGTTTTCACATAACAAGGGTTTATTAATATAGGAACACGTGTCATCGTTAATAAATAATTAGTTATATTATTATTGATTGTCCAAACTAAATATTTTAATTCATTACTTACAAAAATGTCATATTAATAACTAAATTTTTTATTTATTGATAATACTAAAGGGGTGGATGGCACATAATTTAGGGGTTACTTAGAATAAGACTGATAATTCTTAATAGAATTAATTATCAAAACTAGATGTTTGCAGCAACAAAGTCCAAAATCTTAAGCTATGTGTCATATGGCGAAGCATCCTATAGGGGTAGTTTTTTTGAATTATCATACTCTAGGGGGTAAATATTTTAAAAACTCAAGATAATATTATAATATAGAATCCATTAGAACAATTTTGTGCAAAAACAAGAAATAAATAACAATGATACCTTTTAAAACAGTAAAAGTATCAAAAATATGGAAGGGG
>CAKNWW010296553.1:0-11447 GCA_932074435.1 Andricus kollari | reverse complement strand
TTTTTTTCAACAAATCTTGGCACTCGCGTATATTAAGCAACGTTAAACTTGTATCTCGTCGCACGGGAAAACTTCCGAGTTTCGCCACTGCGAGCGCTGCCTGCAATTATTTGCTTGGCTCCGCCTACCTGCACATAGTCAATAGGAGAGCCATCCCCCTGATTCAAGCTGAAGAAATTTCAGGTTAGAATCAATCCATAAAACATGTTTTTGTACATTTTCAAAAAATTGTAAATGAGGCAAAATTTATTTTTGAATTTTAAAAATTTTAAATTGTAAATTTAAAAAAGAAAACAGAAGATATTAACCGATTTCAAATTTTTTTCTTTACTTGTTTTGGATGTCGACCCACAAACTCCTATCCCTTCAGCTCAAACCATTCGATTAATTTATCATTTTTACTTCGCTCTACTGAAGAGTGTAGTTTAAAATTTACGTTGAAAGTATTAATTATAGTAAGGAAGAAATGACAAATCTTGGAAAGAAATATTTATGAGAATGATGTTAAATATACTAAAATTGTGTATTTAACTAATTTTATTTTTTTCTGACTTTTTTATATCACTATGAACGTATTTCCAACGATCTAAGTATATCCAATTTTTAAAAATAAATTCTTGAATGGCAGAAATCATTGAAAAATCATTGCACATTATTTAAAAATATAACATTTCTTATAAAAAGGTTGTTTGTCCTTTTTGACATGTAAAAATAAATGTTTCATCTTTCCCCTAGTTTCCTCTTTTCGTGAGAAAATGACACTATTTCCCCTTTTTGTGAGCTTCTTTTGTGCTGTGATCCCTGAGAGTATGAATATTTGTGGGCGTTCACATGAAAAGGGTCCTTATGGTCGGTCTAAAAGGTCTGAATAGTCTATAGTTTTCAGTACGCGTGGATAAAATTGCAGGGACTATTTTCATTCCCCTTTGCCTTTTTTCCCCTCAATTTATCCCCCCGCCCTTTAGTCACCATTTTCGAGAGATTTGACTACTTTTTTTTTTTTTTTTCTTCTTTGAAGCTGCAATTAATTTTTCAAATACAAAACTATGAAATTACAAAATTCGACCTACAATCTATACTTGTGTATCTATATGAGCAATCAACATCTTAAAAAATAGAAAATTGAGAGGAAATTCATTTTGAAACCATTCAAATTTAAAGACCTTTACCAAATACTTCTTTAAACTCGCAATTTAACAAATATTTAAAACCTTCTAAATTCATTAGAAGTCTTTATATTTAAAATCTTTTAAATTCAAGTGAATTTTCATAACATTTAAGGACACGTTAAGTAATATTTTGTTGTCTGGTTAGCTCTAAATTTCGAAACCTTAAATTCAACTTTTTTTAATTAAATATAAATGTATAATATCCATACAATAATAATGTTCCTAATCTTTTTAGAGATGACTTTCTCGATGATCCAAAGGCTGAAAACTATCGAATTTGAGAGCCTTTAATTTAAAATTTTATAGTTTGCAAAGGCTGGAATAAAAAAAACGTACAAATTTGAAACTCTTTAACTAATTACAAAAAATGCACAACTCTTAAATTAAAAATTTTGAATTTGAAGTAATCCGCAATGAACATGCGATTTTAATTTAAAAAATCTGCTCGCACAGACCTTTTAAAGTTAAAGTTTAAAGCATCTACAACTGTAATTTGGTGATTGTGAATTCTCTTTTGTTAAAGCTCCTTCGACTTTAACGAACACATTCTCATCACGTGCCTCATGCTTCGCACTCGATTTTGTCCAAAATGCGAACTTTTCTACATTAGGTTCAACACTATTATATCAAATGTATATTATATTTATTTCTGTACCTCAGCCTGGGATTGCTAATTCAGATATTGCAAAATAAAGCCCAAATTTTATTTATCATGATAACTTTTATATTTGTTTCTTATTTTGCATTAAATTTTATCATAAACTACCCTGAAAAATGTATCATTTCAATACATTTATATTATTAAAATTCATAATATACATTCGTATTGAAACAAACATATTTGAATTGTCTCGTTTTTATAATTTAAAAAAGTGCGCATCCTATAAAAAAAACAATTTCGTTACTAAATATTTTATTGCAACTTGTGTCGTTTCTCCATATATTTAATTTCTTTATTTTTAATGTTATTTTTTACGATTTGAACCAAAATATCGCATGCTAGCGTAAAGTTGTCCTAAGAAAAATTTCATAAAAAAATTTTTTAACAAATTTGTAGATTATTTTTGGTTGAACAACTTTTGTCTATTAATTTTTTTTCGTCTCTTGTGTGTTTTTTCCAAAAATTAAATTTTTTTATTTAAAATGCTATTTTCAATGATTAAAACAAAAAATAAGCTTCTTTACAAAAATTATTTATGACAAATTTTTATAGTTCCTTTTTGTGTGAGCAGCTTTTGTCTATTCATTTTTTTCATAGCTTGTGTCGTTAGTCCAAAAATTTAATTCATTCATTTTTTTAAATTTTATTTTCTTAGATTAAAACAAAAACTACGCATGCTATCAAAAAGTGATGGCTAACAAATTTGTAGATCTTATTTGAATGCATAATTTTTGTCAATTCGTAGTTTAACGTAACTTGCGTCATTTTTACAACGATTTAATTTTTCTATTTTTAACCCCTTCGTTGGCAGAGAGAATTGGACAGAAGTGCTCAAAATGGCAGGAAAATTTATTATCTTGAAAATTTGTATCCCCGAGTTTTTGGGGTCGCTGAAGCCGAATCTGGAGTCAAAATTCAGAAATTCAAAATGGCGGATCCAATATGGCGGACAAAAATACAAAAAAAGTTCAATTTTGATATATCTTGGTACTTACGGGTTTTTGGGGTCGCTGAATCCGAATCTGATGTCAAAGTTCGAAAATTCAAAATGGCGGACGAAAATACAAAAAACGGCTCGATTTGGATAAATCTTGGTATTTATATGTTATTTAGGTCGCTAATTACGAATCTGAATTAAAAATTGGAAAATTCAAAATGGTGCAACTGTAGGATCTACTATACCGTTTAGTAAATTCTACGAAGCAAACAGTAGGATCTACTTTCTATGGTTTAGTGTGTCCATATTTAGTTGCGTATAGCAGCATATACTCTTCCAATTATCTCCTGTAGTAGATTCTACTACACCGTTTAGTAAATTCTAATTTACTCCAATTTTTAATTCAGTTTCGTAATTAGCCACCTAAATAACATATATGCACCAAGATTTATCCAAATCGAGCCGTTTTTTATATTTTCGCCCGGCATGTTGGATCGGTTATATTGAATTTTCGAATTTTGCCTTCAGATTCGGATTCAGCGACCACAAAAAACCGTAAGTACCGAGATTTATCCAAATCTAGCCGTTTTTTTTGTATTTTCGTCCGCCATATTGGATCCGCTATTTTGAATTGTCGAATTTTGACTTCAGATTCGGATTCAGCGACCCCGAAAACCAGTAAGTAGCGAGATTGAAACAAATCGAGCCGTTTTTTGTATTTTCGTCCGCCATTTTGGATCCGCCATTTTAAAATATCAAATTTTGACTTCAGATTCGGATTCAGCCACCCCAAAACCCCCCGAATAAGACTTGAATGCAAAATCGGATCAATTTAAATAGGAAAAAAGAAGATTGACGCATTTTGCGTCAATGCCACACAGGGCACGTAAAATTTTGACTCATTTTGCGTCAATGCCAACGAAGGGGTTAATGCTATTTTTTACGAATAAAACACAAACTACGCATCCTATCAAAAAGTAATGAATACAAAATTTATAGATATTTTTTATGTGCACAATTTTTGTTTCTTCATCTTTTTTAATATCTTGCATAGTATGACCGCAAAATGGAATTTTTGGTTATTTTTTTTGTGCGTTCAAAATTTGAATGTTTGTTTTTTCATAAAATTCAAAAAGTTATGACAATAGGGTTGTTTCACAATTTTAGATAAAATCATTTTTTAATACATAATTTTAATCTAAACTCAATGTGCGTTCTAAATTTTTTTTCTGTGGAGTTGTTCAACAGAAAAAATTTATTAAAAATTGAAGGCGGGAAAACACTTATTTAAGTTGGTGTTACGTGGGTGTCACGTGACTCAGAGGTTCTCATAATTATCAATGTGGCGATGTGGCTTTGATGGAAACTAATGCAATTTAGGATGAAGAGGTTATGTCACCTAACAGTTTCATTTTCACTCCTCGTATTTCTGCACTTACGAAATCACAATCGCCATAAATATCTCTATTTTCGGGAAATTTCTGGTATTGGCTTATACGAAACCCTCCTTTGACATTTTTTTAAACAATATTTTGAGACTTCTATTTTCGACGTGCAGATAACCAAAACAAAACATCGGCACAGAAAAAGATATTAGAGAATCACTGACACATAAGCTGTGATTGGTGGAAAATCCGACCCCTTTGACGTCAGAGGGGCCCTCCAATCGAAATCGTGATATAAAATTCATATTTCAACATTAAATTAAAAATAGTAAACAATACGTAACAAATATGTTATGGGCGTTTTTAAAATTAGAATTTTATAAACTATAAGATCCATTCATTGGAAAAGTGATATCTGACTTTGGAAACAACCCTATATTGTAGGGTGTTCAATAAGCAACGATTTTTTCCTCTTGATTTTTTTTTCATATCGTGCGTTTTTTGGCTTAAATATTCATTTTCGTTTGTTTTTTGGAATTTTGAAACTGCTATAACTCCGGTAATTTTTTTTTATCAGAAAAAGTCGTCAGGATAAATTGTTTGTCTTTTGGAGTACTACTGATAACCGTACAAAGAATTGTCAAATCTTTAAAGAAAGTGGTCTAAAAAAATTCAAAAGGTTCAGAGGGTCTCAAAACGTGGACATTTGACAAAAACGGGGGAGGGGGTCAAATTTTACACAAATCTAATACCTTCTCCGGTGAGAATGTAAAAATCTCCTTTTTGGGAAGATAAATTCCCCTATTTTCCCAAAAATTAAACTGCTGAACCACTGTGATCCCAGAAAATGGAATCCATAAGGATTCAATGATTATTATTACTTTAAAATTAGGTGGGCATAACTTTTTCAATATTTATTTATTCTGTTTGCGGGGAGCCCATGGTGAACTCCCATGGCGTTCAAGCCATAAGGCCTATTGTGCCACACCCGTACCTATCCACTCTCAGCATTCGACCCCAGCCTTCTTGACGAAGCCTAGTATGTCGAATACTGATCGCTTTGTGATTTCCTCTGGTCCCATAAAATGGGCCCCGAGGGTCTATTTGCCTGAGCCTAGATAACGCCGGGATTTCCCTGGCTCCGTCTATTCTGTACGTATAGCCCAGGATGGATTTTGCCTGTCGGCAACAATTGATTTGTTCCCAGTATTCTCCGTGTTTTGTTCGGATCCAGGTTTTGATGGCCATACCGATGTAGCAAGACGCTATTCCCAGTATCATTTCTGGATTTTTAATGCCTTAAAACATTTTAATGCCTTTTTGCATTCCCAAACTAATTCCGATGTTATGTCTGGTTTCCCTATTGCAGTTAGTGTCGCTTGGCTTTCTGAACAGATCGTAATATCTCTGCCGGCAGCTTTTTATTCTATTAGTCTTTCAGCACAGCGAAGGACGGTGAGGACCTCCGCCTGAAAGACAGTAGCATGTCGACCAAGTGGGATCCCTATCCCTTTCCCTCTCTTACTGTCATAAATTCCTGCTCCTGACCCGCCCTCACCCCTGGAGCTATCTGTATACCAGATTTCCTCTTGGAGGAGGGGGTTACTATTTGCTTTCCACAGATCCCTGCTTGGGATGCAGACGCGGAAAGCTTAGGCAAAGTTGAAGCATTTTGTTCGTTCATCTTGCCTCATCTGTAGAATCGGCAGTGCGCTGATATCACTCGGGAGCCTAGTGTGTCTAGTCCCCCGAGTCCATCTATTTTCTCTTGCCAGGCGGCCCATCGTGTGTGCTGCTCTAGCGGTTATCGCAAGATGTAGGGGTTCCTCACAGAGCATGAATCATATCGCCGCTGTGGGCGTAGTCCACGTTGCTCCAATCAAACCCCTAAATGCTAGAGTTTATAATCTTCGCAGCCTGTCCTGCATTGTTTTAAGTTCCACCCGTGACCACCAGACCAGAACCGCATATAGGAGCCTGGGTTTTAGGACAGCAGAGTCGAGCCATGCAAGAATTTTAGGCCCTAGATTCCACGTCAACCCAAAAACTTTCCTACACTTCCAAAAAGTCATGACAAACTTCCTGGATTGGGTCTCCAGGTGCTTTGCCCAGTTCAGCCTGCTATCTAGAATTACTCCCAGATATGTAACTAAATCTGAAAACGTCAGCTCCCCACCGCAAAATACAGGATATATTATTTATTATATGATATATATTATAATCTTTTGTGAAATTGACCAGATTGGCCTTTTCCCGATTTACTGAGAGCCCTGAGCTATTCCCCTTACTAGGCCTTCACCCCATCTGGTTTCGAGTCTTCTCCGGCGTAGCATGCTTCCGATCCAGTATACAAACTGGTCCGTTACGCCACATCTCAGAGCCTCTCAACAGATGACTTCTGGAGGAGTATTGCTGAAAGCACCCTCTATATCCAAGAAAGTGCCTACAGCATACCCCTTTTGTTCCAACTGCTGCTAGAATTTTGCCACAACAGCATGAAGCGCAGTTTCTAACAAGCAGGCTGCCTGAAAAGCATGCTGTCTTCTATGCAGCGGGGAGGCCAAGAGCACCTCATCCCTAATGTATCTTACGACCAGCTTCTCCAACGTCTTCAGGATAAAAGACAGCAGGCTGATTGTCCGGAAATCTTTTGCAGCAGTGTAACCCTCCCTCCCGGGTTTGGGTATGAAGGCCACTCTGCCATCCTTCTATGCCGCTGGCACGTGTTTATGTGTTATACTTGCCCTAAATAATTTCGCCAGAGGAGGGACGACTAAATCCATGCCTTTTTGTAAAAGCGCTGGATGAATGCCAGCCGCCCCTGGTGATTTAAAAGGACACGAGGACCCTACGGCCCATTTCACCTTCTTGTAATCAGCGACCTTAGAAGCGAAATTCCAGTCGGCCTTCACCACCTCTTGGCCCCAGCCTTCCTCCTCTTGGTCGGTTTGAATTCGCTGAAAACCCGGGAAGTGAACTTCCATCAGGTGATTCAGCGTTGCTTCTTCGTCTTCGGCAAACTCACCATTATCGAGCCTTATGAGCCCGAGGCGAGCTTCCGGATTTTTCGTCAGGATCTTGTGCAGCTTCGCTGTTTCCGGAATGTTTTTCGATTCCTCGCAGAAGTCCCTCCAATCTTCCCGCTTATGCTTTCTTATATTTTTATTGTGTTCAGACTGGGCCGTCTTATAGATGTCCCAGCCCGAAGGCAATTTAGTTCTATTTGCCCTATTGCACAACATTCTTGTGTTTTTACGGAGTTTCTCCAGGTGGGCATTCCACCATTCTGCTCCCTTCCTAGACTTAATTGTGCTTGTAGGGCAATTGTTTTCATATGATGTATTTAGAGCCCTTCGCGGAAAATCCGCGGCGTGTTTTAACGCATCAATGGTACCATAACTTGTGGGAAATTCCGCTAGCCTACCTTTGAGTTCCTCTTTATATGAGTCCCAAAGTGTCTTTCTGGGGTTTCTAATCTTGGAGATCAGCGGTTTTCATAGGGTTAATTGAAACACGATATATTGTTGGTCCGAGAAAGACTCCTCATCAGAGACTTTCCAGCCCACTACCCTGCTCCTCAGTACACCCGAGCATAGAGTCAAATCGAGAACCTCAATCCTGTTGTTAGTCTGGAATGTGGGAGTATCACCCCGACTAAGAATCTCCAGTTCTGTGCCTGATACGTATTAAATTAAATCTCTCCCTCTGTCATCAGGGCCGTCGTCAAGCTTTTAGCCCGAGTGGGTAGTAAGGAGTTAAGAGGGGGGGGGGGGGTATGCTGAACTTGCTCAGTGTTGGATAGGAATATAAGATTTTGTCCGCAAATTCCGAGTGGGTAAATACCCACAGCGATTTTTTCCGAGTGGGTAGTACTACCTATACTACCCACCTGAACCGCCGGCCCTGCCTGTCATTCATTTTTGTGCGTCCCCATACCGTGTGGTGAGAGTTTGCATCACAGCCCAACAGCAGAGGAATTTTGTTCTCCTGACAATTCCGAATTAGAGCCTCCACCTCTCTCGAGGCGGGGGTCCCTCGGCATCGCCAGGGAAATAAGCCTAGGCATTAAGCACCTCAAGACTTTCTCCGCTACTGCCTCTGAGTCTCACCCTAATAACGGTGATATCTCTAGAGCAGAGTTAAGGCACCAGGATCGCATCAATACCCTTGACGGCTATGCTGCCATCGAGGCACCTTTGCTGTGATGCAGATTAATCTGCATCATGGGAATTCCCGTCTGAGCGATTAAAAGGCTAATTCAGGGCCCCTAGATGGGGTTTGTAATCCATAGCCACAAGTGCTCCAGAAGTTCACATCGGTCGTGGTGGACTGCCCCCTGAGAAGTCTTCCACCACTGGCGATGGTGGGTTAGATCGTTTAGATTGTTTTTGTTTCGTTTTTCGTGTTTCATTCAATTGTCCCACGAGAATCTAGGGGAATCAGAAACGCCCTCTGCAGAGCCCCGCTTGCAGGGGGCGGATCTACTTACTATGGGATTTGACCTGGTGTTCCGTTAAGGCACCTCCTTTGAGACCCCGGCCTGTCCTCCTCTACTGAGGGGGGCAGGCCGGGATGTTGAAGGATTTTTTAACCCTGGTACCATTCAGCCCTTGACACGACGATCACATCGTAGCTTGGGAGCATGTGGGCTCACGCCCTCGATATTCCACGAGGCTTTGCCATTACCCCCTGGTAGGACCGCTCCTTAGTTTAAGTCCCACTGACGTTTTCTGGTTCACCCCATAAGCCCTCCCACCAAGTACAGGGTCCCGCGATCGCTAGGGAGAGTTATTACATAAATACATGAATGGAATATTTTTGAAATACTATGCGGTACTCCCCTTTGACCTTTTCTAAATAAAAGTGTGTATACAGAGGTCAAAACTCTTTACGTTAATAATTTTTGCGTCAAATAAAATTTTTGTATGTGCTGGTTAGTTTAGCTTACCATTCGAAAATTTCAATTTAATGCAAAAATCATTAAATTAAACAGTGTTTGCGCCTGTATAAGCATTTTTCTTTAAAAATGAGCACCGCCTAGTGTCTGAAATATATTGCATTCTAACATTTATTTAGTGGAATGAGGCGATTGAATTTTGATGTTTTGAACTTGAGTCCAACAACCTTAATCTTAAGATTGCGGGTATTAGCCCGGCTGACGGTGATCAATCTTGCAAACAGATTGGGGTAGTTGGTTAAGGGTTTGGTGTTGGGGGGTAGTGCACAAAATTACCACCAATCATGTAGGAAGTAATTTACACGGCCTACCACACCGATAGCCATTCCCTAATCTTAATGCAAGCGATGCAAGCCTTCTTACCGGAAAGAATCAGATGGGGAAAGATAGACAAATATTTATTCCAGTCATAATTTTTCCTAAAACATGTTTTTCAGAGGTTCAAGCGACTACAAAATATTTGATCAAGATTAATTAGTCAACAAAAAATTTTATCTGTAAATTTGAAAATAAAATTGATTATTCTATTAGGGTAGAAAAAAAAGAAAATAAAAGAATGTATTTTAGTGAAAAAATACATATACAAAATAAAATCTTTTCATTTTAATATTCAGGTTGTTTTTCGACAATTTTATGAAAATAGGCAGAATGTTTTGTAACCAAAAAAAATGCATCCTCGTTCTTCTTTGTAATGCGTCCAGAGGGTTTAAAACCATAGAGTTAAAAATCATAAATGAAAATTCATTGAAAATACAAAAATCTTGTCCCTTTCCTATCCATCTAAAAAAGTTAAAATTATTATCACGTTGAAAAGTATAATTTACTAAATATTGCAAATGTAAACGAAATTATGCTCTTGAACAAAAAATTCGCAAAGTTTACATTTCAATTTAATTTGTTCGAAAAAATAACGTTAAAATCGATACTTTTTTAACTTCTTCCATCTGATTCTTCTTTCTTGAGGAAAAAAAAACTTTACAATATCAGTTTTAAGGCAAAAATCGGTAAATGGTACGATAGTCTAGTTCGTATCCGTAACGTCATGATAAACTCATTTGTACGGGAAACGAAAGGATAGTCATTTTCGTCCTGCTTCACATGCGTGGAATGTTACGATTCTAATGCATCTGTTATGAAAATGGATTTTTATAGCTGTAAATGTATAATTAAAAGTTATAACGTAGTCGTTTTAAAGACCCCCACCATTCTCAAGAGATCATCAGTGATATTTGTGCTGATCCTCTCCCTTTTTAGGGTCACATGATATATGGATGCCCCATAAATGGGCTGTTTTTATGCGAGGATGCGAGGAGCCTTGGCTAGCGGAACAAAACATTGCTTTTTGACAAGTGTTTTACGTCGATAAAGTGAGACTTTATATATAAACAGAACTTTTTTACGGCAGCATAAAGGTGCATTTCCATTCTTATGATAAATAAAATTAATAAATATTGTAGGATCAATTTGTTTCATAGGATTGAATTCACTTTTTCCAGATGAAAATATTTTTTGGATTTATGGGATGAAACATCTAAAGTTTCAAAATTTGGTAGAGTACATGCTTATGGGTTGTAACAATTCTTGAGTTTTTTTATTATTTATGCAACCAGCCAGAAGAAACTTTTGATTTGGAGTTGGGTTACGTTTGGTTAAGTTAACTTAGTTCATTTATTTCATCATTTAATAACAATGCTTCTTCGCATCAAACTTGACACGAAACTGTTGTGGAATATATTTATATAACTGAAACTTCTGTTGGAACCATGTAACGGATCATCTTCTATTTTTTTTCATTTTTTATCCATCATTCGGAATCGCTCCGTCTAATACACTGAATTTTTCTGCTGAACTTCAACCCGATGCACCATTTTTTGGGTTTCAAGAGAACATCATAAAATCCTAACGTTTGAAAAAACATTGAATTGAAAACTATAAAAACAGTTTTCACTTTTAATATTTGAAATATTTCGAATATAATTTGTGACCGTGAAAGCCGAGAAATGGCCTCGAGTTTTTTCCTGGAGATTCGATGCAAAATATCATTATTTTGATATGGAAAATAATTCAATTTATACTTTTTATTCTAATAGTCTGTTCCTCAAATGGAACGAGTGTCTAAAGCGACTTACGATTTCTTTAATAGACAACGGAACACAAATTTGTTGACGGTATATCACTTCTTTCTAGTGCTTTAAAGCAGTCCAAAATCTGGAAATGCAACCACAGAAGCGACTAAAACCTTACAAGCTTTTGTCTCGACGACAACAACGCCGGCGTCTTAAGGAACAGCGTGAACGAGAGCACGCATTATTTCTTGCTGCTTCAGAGAAAAAGAAGA